>JAXIVJ010004336.1:20000-84031 GCA_036785665.1 Chirona hameri | reverse complement strand
CTATTGATTTGACATAAATTCACGACATATATTTAAATGTTGAATCAAACGTGAATCAATTCAAATATTTGTTTTGATTCTTTGAATCTGAAAGAATAAATTCGCAAAATTGTATCTGTGAATCAAACAGTGATTGAATCATTTAGATTCCAGAATGAATCATGATTGAATCATTCCAAAAAAGTTAAATCAATAACCAGTCTGGGTCTGTAAAGGTTTATTCATCTGTTCCCATTTTTAGCAGGCTTCTGCTAAAAATGGGAACGCTAAATCATGTATATAACTGTCTTTTCTGCTTTAGGAAACATATAGATGAAATAATATCACCAAAGATGACAATTTCGGTGCCCTAAGAGGTCATTAACTGGTCCAGACCAAATATCGGTATATTGCCAGATGGCTAATACATATTGCACATACAGGTATCGCGGTGGCCGGAGGGACCTCGGGTAGTCAGCCAAAATATTTTGATCTCTAAAATGAACAGTGATCAAATACACGAAGACGAATGAAAAGGTGTCCGAACAATATACCAACAAAAATCTACAAGCAGACACATTTCACAACGCGATGCAGTGATAAAAATAACAGCAAACCCCATGCGGTAGATAAAATACCCACCCCAGCAACGCCCCACACCGACAGCAATATGGCGGCCGCAAAAGGTGTGTTTTGTTGGGGTGGTAGGAGGGTCGCCTGGGCCTGGGCGCTTGGAGGGGGGGGGGGGGTGGTCGTCTGGGGGTATACCCCCAGACGACCACCCCCCCCCCCCGGTTTTGCTACCCTCAGCCGACCCACCTACCACCCATGGCCTTACCACTGGAGTAGTACAGATGTGGTAGAGACTACTACCCTTCGACTGCAGTGGGTGGTCGGGGTCGTTAGGCCATAGTAGCTGGGTGGTAGGTGGGTCGTCTGGGGGTAGCCAAAAGATCGTTGGGTTCAAAATGCGCGCGCGCGCGGTTCCTCCGCGGACATCGAAATCAAACAAACAATATTTGTATTACGAGGATTCGGGGTGGGCCTCAAATTGACAATTAAAAACAGTTGTCTTAAATTATAATTTGAAGTTTGGCTGGAAAGTCCGTAAAACATTCAAAGGTCCGTATATATTGACGGGGTCGTAAGGACCATGTCCTTACGACCCCGTCAATATATACGGACCTTTGAATGTTTTACGGACTTTCCAGCCAAACTTCAAAATTATAATTTAAGACAACTGTTTTAATTGTCAATTCCCATCCCGAATCCTCGTAATCAAAATATTGTTTGTTTGATTTCGATGTCCGCGGAGGAACCGCGCGCGCGCGCGCATTTTGAACCCAACGATCTTTTGGCTACCCCCAGACGACCCACCTACCACCCAGCTACTATGGCCTAACGACCCCGACCACCCACTGCAGTCGAAGGGTAGTAGTCTCTACCACATCTGTACTACTCCAGTCAAACATCAATGCGGTGGTAGTAGGGTGGTAGAAGTGTCGTTGCGGTGGTACAGGGGTGGTAATAAGGCTATAGGTGGTAACGGTGTAGTAAAATATTTTGCAGTGTGTGTGTGTGTGTGCTGACTCCCTGCAGGGGACGATGTGTGTGGGTGTGTGGGTGTGTGGGTATGTGGGTATGTGGGTGTGCGTGCGTGCGTGCGTGCGTGCGTGCGTGCGTGCGTGCGTGCGTGCGTGCGTGCGTGCGTGCGTGCGTGCGTGCGTGCGTGCGTGCGTGCGTGCGTGCGTGCGTGCTGCGTGCGTGCGTGCGTGCGTGCGTGCGTGCGTGCGTGCGTGCGTGCGTGCGTGCGTGCGTGCGTGCGTGCGTGCGTGCGTGCGTGCGTGCGTGCGTGCGTGCGTGCGTGCGTGCGTGCGTGCGTGCGTGCGTGCGTGCGTGCGTGCGTGCGTGCGTGGGTGTGTGTGTGTGTGTGTGTGTGTGTGTGTGTGTGTGTGTGTGTGTGTGTGTGTGTGTGTGTGTGTGTGTGTGTGTGTGTGTGTGTGTGTGTGTGTGTGTGTGTGTGTGTGTGTGTGTGTGTGTGTGTGTGTGTGTGTGTGTGTGTGTGTGTGTGTGTGTGTGTGTGTGTGTGTGTGTGTGTGTGTGTGTGTGTGTGTGTGTGTGTGTGTGTGTGTGTTGACTGTGTCATAACTCACAGGAGCAAGCTACATGGACACTTGAAGAAGTCGGTATCGTAAACAGGATCACAAACAATATACTATGTTCACTATGAATACATGCGCAACACATGCCAATATATATATATTGAGTGAACTTCCGTTACTTCGCTTTGTTGGAAGATAATACATACATTTTAGAAAATAGATGACAGGACAAACACTCCCAACTTTTAGTGAACTTCTCACAAATATTACTAGTTTCTATGCACCTTGCATTATTGAAATGTCTCATCTGAATAACAATCATTTTATTGATTGTAAAACTAAGTCTAGGGCCAAACATATACATGCAACTGTTGTACATTTGAGATTCAGAACATGGAGCATGTCAAGACTTTGCTACCAATGCCAATGCTACTACCAATGCCAGCCTCCGATTTCCCGGGGACTAACAAGCAATTTCAGATGTGTCCCGGGAAGCTTCCGGGGTCGACGGAAATATTCCAGTCAGGAGAAGGCCTTATTCCGACTGAGCTGGCATTACAATCGATGGCGGAACTGACAACTAAATAACAGGACAAAGGCGGCAATCAGACGCTCAGGCGCTCTCCTCGTCCGCGCAGAAATACGACCAAATAGCGGCACTGCGAACAGCTGGCGAACAGCTGGCGAACAGCTGGCGACCGGCGGCGAACAGCTGGCGACCGGCGGCGACCGGCGGCGACTCGGGAGCATTACGGCCAAATAGCGGCACTGCGAACAGCTGGCGAACAGCTGGCGACCGGCGGCGACTCGGGAGCATGTCTGCCACTGCGAACAGCTGGCGACCGGCGGCGACTCGGGAGCATGTCTGCCACTGCGAACAGCTGGCGACCGGCGGCGACTCGGGAGCATATCTGCCACTGCGAACAGCTGGCGACCGGCGGCGACTCGGGAGCATGTCTGCCACTGCGAACAGCTGGCGACCGGCGGCGACTCGGGAGCATGTCTGCCACTGCGAACAGCTGGCGACCGGCGGCGACTCGGGAGCATGTCTGCCACTGCGAACAGCTGGCGACCGGCGGCGACTCGGGAGCATGTCTGCCACTGCGAACAGCTGGCGACCGGCGGCGACTCGGGAGCATGTCTGCCACTGCGAACAGCTGGCGACCGGCGGCGACTCGGGAGCATGTCTGCCACTGCGAACAGCTAGCGACCGGCGGCGACTCGGGAGCATGTCTGCCACTGCGAACAGCTGGCGACCGGTGGCGACTCGGGAGCATGTCTGCCACTGCGAACAGCTGGTGACCGGCGGCGACTCGGGAGCATGTCTGCCACTGCGAACAGCTGGCGACCGGCGGCGACTCGGGAGCATGTCTGCCAACGCTGCTGTCTGCCACTTGATCCGAATATATGTCAAGTATTTGCACGGTTAAAGGGAGTGTGCCTACTGACATCGCTTATTTGGAGTTATTGCCACTGGTCTATAGAACACAATTTTCTGAATTGAACCATTACTTCATTTCTCCAGATTCACCCTAGTTGCTGAGATATTCAAAGACTCCAGTAATTTGCTTGGGAGCAAAAAGTTATCGGGTAGACTCCAGATGACTTCCCACTACTAAAAGCACTGCAACTATCGATTACACCGCTAGTATAGCGTTATCAACGGGCAATAGAAATTCGACCAAACAGCTCGTGCGCGCTGATAGCAGCTGCCGAACAGAACCTGGGCGGCCATCATGCTTTTCGACGGTTTGTTTACATTGAACCAGACTGTTGTATGCGATGCGATCTCATTGTATGTGATGTTCGGGCTTGCACTAAGAGCTGGAGTTTTCGCAGCAGTTGGCCGCCAGGGACCGCTAGTGAGCTATGGTGTTAGCCCTGGCTCACTAGTGGTCCCTGGCGGCCAACTGCTGCGAAAGCTCAAGCTTTTATTGCGAGCTATCTTGTTCGTATCTTCGGTAGTTGTGTCATCGTGGTATTTGTTAGATAATGGGTATCGTCATTCCAGTAACTTGACAATATTGGCTAATGCTTTGACAAATCTTAAAACAAACACAATAACGGTCATTTGTGGAAATGCCGCACCAGTGCTGCGTCCGTGGTTGCAGATACAAAAAGCGTGCACATGACTACGAAGGAGTACCTCGATCGCTGCACCGGTGCGTGACGTGTTGTCATACGATATTGACTGATAGTTGTTTGAATAAAAATAATTATTGAACACCTAAGCCTGTCGACTATTATAATGTATTTTAAATGTTAGGTAAGGCAGTATTCGTCATTGGCATAGGCCGTCTTCAGGTTAGTCAGTAACCTGATTCTGATTCTTAACACATAATAAATGTGAAAAATCAATGGTTCATAATTTACAAATGTTTGTAGGTATTTTTAAGTATTTTAAAATTAATTAGTAACATTAACATGACATATAGACATAACTGCAACTAATCAGATTGGTAACCTGAAAATGGACTATGAATGAAATTTGTCCCTTATTAAAAACATGTCATTAGCGTAAGCGTAAGGCTTCCGTTTTTATAATTGTTTTTGTTTCAATGATCATCTTCAAAAGAGCTATTAGATATTATAATTGTATTTTAATGTTTATTTTTGATAGATCATTCAATAAATATGTTGAATTATTTTTGACGAAGAAAATGCCTTTCATGTTTGGTCCAGACTGGCTATTTTTTTTTTTTTGGTGGGATGATTCAATCACGATTCATTTTTGAACCTGAATGATTCAATCACTGTTTGATTCATGGAGCAAATTTGAGAGTATTGGTTAAATAAATTAAATCAATGCAGAAATAAATGTGCATTTATATATGTTTTGTATTTCAGGGTACCAGTGGCGGACAGCCAACTGTTGGCTGCTTGGAGGCAGCATGCAGATCGAAGGACGCTGACTCAAAATCCTATGACAAAATGTGTGTGTGCTCCAGGCACTTTGAATCTCATGATTATGAGTCAGAATCTCATGTTCAGTTGAAGAAGTCTGCCATCCCATCACTGGTACGTGTCAATCCTTACTGTTACCACTCATGTTGAAGTAGGTGCTTAACTTTGATAAACTTTGCCTTGTGAAGGAATACACATTTTGGCAGCACTGATTTCTTTGAAAATCATTGTAACAGCTTACCATTTGTGCCAAATTTAGTTTACACTTTATTGACTAGCATCAGGGGTGGATCCAGTGGGGCAAGGTGGCATGTGCCCCCTAAAATGTCTGAGGAGGATGGATGGGCCTGGGTCCTGCGTGGATGGATGGGCCTGGGTCCAGCCTTGAAATTTGGGCCATTTTCTGGACTTTTTGGGTCTAAAGAATTTTGCTCTCTCCATATTTGTTCAGGAAATTTGCTCTCTTTTCGCCTGATCTTACCGACATTGTAGTTAAAATATAATTCAATTTTCCTCAAGGATTTAATATCTATTACAAATCAGGATTTTTTTACTTTCCAAATAAAATAATTAAAAACAAAAATGAAAATCTTAACTTGCCTGACAATGCAATTTTACTCTCCGCCTATGGATTTTTACTCTCCGCCTATGGATTTTTACTCTCCGGGACCAAGTCATGAAATGACAAATCCAACACTGCCTGGGTCCATCCATGTATGAGGACCTGAGGACCCGCCTGGAAAAAATACACGCTTTCACCAACATGTCCAGCGTAATTCGGATATTGCGCCGAAAATTTCGGCGCACGTCCAGCGTAATTTCATCTAGCAAAAGTTCGGCGCACAGACCCCCGAGATTCCGGTTCCATCCTTCAATGCCGCACGACTGGGTCCACTGTCCACTGGTCCACGACTGGGCTGCTCCTGCCAGGAGCCTCGCCACTGACTTCACAATTCAGTCGGGCACACTATGGTTAAATTTTATATTCTCGGAAACTTCCATTTTTGGAAAATGCGTTCCCATTTATAGAAGTAATTTCCAAAAATTTCCTAAAATGCGGAAAGTCGGGGGAGCTGGCGAACAGGTGGCCTTCACCATCGCTGAGCACCTGCCAGCCGTGGACAAACGGTACTGGATGGGGTCAGCGGCGACGGCCAGTACCAAAGCAAAGGGTTCACAGCTGCCGTTCTGCGCGAGGGGGTGGAGCAGCCAGAGTGGTACTCTGTGCTCGGGGACGGCGCTCACTGGATGGACCTTGCCATGCAATACAGGGTGGATCAAGCCGTGGGTTTTAGGGGGGGGGGGGGGGGCAAATCCAGTGGCGTATTTCCAAAAAGTTGTTGAGTGTGGGGGGGGGGGGGGGGGGGGCAGGGGCGTGGCCGATTTTCTTTTGGGTAGGGGTCGGCTAATATGACGGGAAAAAATGTACCCCCCTCCCCCATTTGTATGCGTGTGCGTTTGCAGCATTTTTAATGTGGTTTCCATGTTATAGTAGGTAGGTACATGTTATTTAGCGCCACGAAATTTTACGGGTTTGCCTGATAAACCCCAGAAATATGGGCCTTGTAGAGGATACAAATCTAAAATGTTATTCATTCAATTGACCGTTACAACGAACCGAAGGCTTCGTCATGACGATGGCCACCGATGTGACGCCGCGAAGCGACGTGCACATTTTAATTTTAGGTCGTGGAAAACGAAATTTCAATATTGGAACCAGACCGTGAGAGGAGCCAAGCCTCAGGTAACCCGCATTCCTGGTTACACATCTCGGTATGATGACAAACATTGAAAAATATTGACATTTTACGGGTTTGCCTGATAACACTCAGAAATATGGGCCTTGTAGACGTAGAGGATAAGAAGCTAAAATGCTATTCATTCAATTCACCGTTACAGCGAACCAAAGACGATGTCGATCGCTTCGTTATGACGATGGCTTCGTTATGACGATAGCCACCTATGTGACCCCGCGAAGCGGCGTGAAAATTTAAATTTTAGGTCGTGGAAAACTTCATGTTCAGTTTTCAGGCGACTGATTGCTCTCAACGTAAACAAGCACAGAATTTGACCATATTTATTCAACTGAATGATACAAGCTCGTCAGATTTGCCCATAACAATTACAACTATACAGGCTGCATAATTGTGCTACAAGCGTTTGCTGATTTACTCAATTTCTGAACTGGTCGTGTTGAACAGATACATAAGCTCGTGTGTTGACCTGGCGAGCGCTGGAGAGTGAGGCAGCGCACACCTCGACAATGCAAAATCGTCAACGGTTTTTACCCAACTGAACAATCCCAAAAGCAGAAACCTGAACTAAATCACAGTTTGAACATTGGTCTTATAACACTGATACCAAATTCATTCACTGTTCTACGGCCGGAGACGTCACTGTTTGCAGTTTACCATAGCAAAGGAGAAACCGATCCAGCGTATGCTGTCCCTCTGCCACGCCTGACTCGGCACAGCGCTCTTCCTCCAGCACCTCAGCTGAGCCTGGCTGCATAAAGGTAACAATGACCACACATTGTCAGTACCACATCATGCCTGATTCTGAAGCATGTCAAGTGCATGCATGCACTTTTACAAAACCGCATGCAAAATATGTGATCATATGTCACTAGTATGACTGGTATGCCTCAATTTCATACAAATTAGGAATTGGCAGGTATTGAATCTGGAATGTGAAATACACTACATTTGTATACACTACTCAGCAGGTCATAAATGAAGCCTACATATATTTTTTAGTATGCATAACACAAAACACAACATGCAACACAGATCACTTACTCTGACTCAGCAATGGGGTAATCTTGGCGCGAACAAACAAATAAATATTCAGTGCAAATCGACTCAGCAAACAAATGCAGCGGAGCGGAATGCGTTTTCCGGGAATGACGGATGACCCACCACGGGCAGCCGTGACGTCACGTATGTTAAAATTGGCCTCGGGATTGATCTGCTTCCTTCATGTTTAAAACTTCCAAAAAGTGTCTCTGGTTCCTACTTTGTAAGTTAATTTGTTCTTCAGGAAAGACTTGAGGAAAATAACCGTTTTTCCGTTCGTTGACATGACAAAAAAAAATCGAATCCATGTAGCGTCACAGAAGAATGGTAATGGTATGGTATGGTAATGGTATAAATGGAATGGTAAGAAAAATGCCAGATGGCGTACCTGTTATGTGTATCTTACGGTGTGCATTATAAAACTGGCGGCGCACATAAAGCGGCACTGTTTACCTAATTCGATTCACCATACAATCAGGTGTGACGCGTTTGTGACGTAAATCTGAAAATGACGTCATGTTGTATAATATTTTATTTCATGAATATCTACACAGTTCCCGGGTTTTATGACAAATTAATAGCAGAATAATTATCTGCGCACTCTGTTACATCATTTTATAGCATTCGCTCGAATCTACCGAGGTCGACACTTCCCTTTAACCCTATTCCCTGCGGGGAGGCAGATTCTGCCCCTCCCGGTGTGTTTTTACTTGCCGCTTCTACACCGTTAAACCTAGCGTCCTGAAACTTTTTGACTTTTCCCAAAATTGAATGGCGCGTGTTGTGACAAAATTTTGAAACAAATCAGTCCAGCAGAGGCGGTTCCAGGCTCCTATTTTGGGGAGGGTGTTACGAATGTGGTTTTGCGTCGCATACTTCCCAGGGCTGGGAAACCCTAGCTGTGTGTCACCGTTGGGATTCTGAAGCCCCAAGTTTGTCACCAGTTTTTTTCCTACAATTTTGTCAACTTTTCCAAGACAAAACGTTTGATACTGACATACATAGGTTTTGTTGATTGGGGTTTTAGGGTGCGACGACTACTGGAGTCAATTTGTGGTAACCGAAGGTTGGTTGAACATTGGATAACACTATTCTTTAGAATTGTGTTTCCATTGTGAAACAAACCTGAGCTGTTCGATAATAAGGTATTCAAATGTTGCCTTGGTACACTATGTTGCTACTTTTGCAATGCTGCCATCTGCCACATAGTACTATGACATCATAACGTGCTGCCATATTGTGCACCAGCATGCAAATATGTTCCTTAAGTCAAAGGTTGTCAACAATAACACAGGCGTTGAAAGCACAAAATGAATATAGAACAAAACAAAATCAGATGGCCCCTCAGAATCACTCTGCACCCCACCCCACCAATGTTTCCATTTTTGAAAATTACTTCTATAAATGGGAACGAATTTTCCAAAAATGAAAAAGTTTGCAAAAATCGAAACTTTTACCATAGTGTACCCAATTGAAATGGACAGCTTGCTGCCTCATTTGGGACAGGATTTGGGCTGCCCTAAATATCTTGTTGACGTTTCTGCCACGTTTTGCATACTGACCCAGTAGGAATTCATTTTCCCTGCTTTTAACTCTCTAGTTTTTCATAGACCATGTGATGTCAGTGATGAGGCTCCTGCCATCTTTTCCAAATTCTGCCATGTCTACCACAGTCATACATATATACAAGAAAGGCTGGTCAAACATTGTAATTCAAACACTGAAGTATCATTGATATTTTTAACAAATTAATTTATATTGCTCAATAATGTAAATATATCACTCCAAGTTATATCCACCATTGAGCATGGCAACCCAGAGTGTGAAACCCAAACATAAAGAACGATGTTATTAAAATAAATATTACGTTAAAGGAACAGCCATTATGGTATATAAGGGAAATGAGCACTCGTTTTTCCAAAATGACCACAATTAGGCATATAAAACAAATCCAAATCACACAAAATATCTATTTAGTCTCACCACATGCCTTGCCAACCCAGCACCACATTATGCCACAATCGGCTGAACATGGCGATTCGTAATGGGAACCGACTCTGCTAGGTCATGCCATCACTAAACACAATATGCTGCATAGCATACAAATGTTCTTTCATCGCCAAATATGTCCTAAATATTCTAAAAAACGAATATTCCCAGAGTTTGTTTTCAATGTCTAGCAGACGTTGATGCAAATGAGCAAAAAAAAAGGTGTGACTTCAAGGGTGGATTTTTTTACTTCAAGGGGTAGAAGATGCACATCACTATGCAGAATCCGAATCCGCCAGGTAAAACTTGCGCTTTTTAGACATGAAATGCAGAAATATCTAGAAAGCTAGGGACCCCCGATATTTTCCATAAATGGAAACCCTTACGTCATCAGCGTTCTCATTTTTGGAAAGTGCGTTCCCATTTATAGAAGTAATTTCCAAAAATGGAAACTTTCCAAAAATAGACAATTTGACCATAGTGACTGATATGCTGTTATACTGTGCATAGCGCGACACACTACCTTAGTCAAAGATTACCAAATTGCATAAACAAATGACGCTTCTGTACCTACCCATAGGCGTAGGAATAGGGGGCAGGGGGCAGCCGCCACCCCCCCCCCCATTTTTGATTTTAACATTGCGCCTATGGGCGTTGCATGGAAAGAATCAACTTCAGAATGCCTCACCCCCAAACTTGAACATAGTTCCTGCGCCCCTGTACCTACCAACCAAGTTTAAGTGAAATTAAGCACATACACAGGCAAATCAGTGGGGTTTACAGGCGCCACAACTACCAAGGTTATTTGGCACCCATGCCACATCCTCTGAAGAACACCCGATACGTCAATCAAATGCAAATGCAAATCCTGATGTCAACACTTGCACATATTTAGTTTTGAATTGAATTGAATTAACCCTCGCCCTACGGGAGCTTTTTTCACCTTCGCCCTGCAGCCCCCCCCCCCCTAGGGGGCCTGTAGGGCGAAGGCTAGGGGGCAGGGGGTCCTGACAGGCCCCCTGTTAACTTCCAAACCAAGCAACTTAGAGCAATGCGGTAAGAACCAGCATATTGCCTGTCATAAGATAAATCTAACAGTATGCGATTTTTAGGTTTCAGGTCAACGGGTGACCTTCCAGGTCAAGTGATTGACCTCGGATTTACCATGTCCAGAACAGCGATTTTGCTCTTCAGAAAACCTCAAAATTAGAAATGGATAAATGTAAATAAAAAGGCATGTTCTTAGACCAGTTTTGGCTCAGAAATACAAACAAAGTAATTATTTATTCATGTCTTGTCCAAAAATGTCAAAAAAGTTATTAACAAAAATGACAGTCATCAGTTTCTTACACTTAGGAAGTCATCACTCAGTCAATAATGGAGATAGTGCTTTGATATTTGGTATGAGTATTGTCCATACTGAGTTCTCTCACATATATTCTGTTTTGATAATATCGTTGACAATTTTAATTTTGTAGGGATTTTATAAAAAAATAGGGTGGTCAAAAACCCTAAATTTTGAAAATCCGAGATTCCCATTTTAAAGAAAATTACATTTTGTGTCTTTGATGAATTGAGTTTGCAATTTGCTTTAAAACTCTGTTTTCTACGATTTTTCAAATATTTTTCATTTTTTTACCAACATGACGTCATCAAAACATTATCTCCCAAAATACTTAACCAATTTCTTATACATTTTTACAGCCTACGTACAATTGTTGTAAACTCAGCTACTACAAATTTCAGGAAGATGCATTCCATGTGTCAAAAGTTATTCAAGAAAAACCTCAGGGGGGGCTGTCAGCCCCCCCCCCCCCCCCCCCGTAGGGCGAGGGTGAAATGTATTACTACGACCCCTACCCGGGGTATGGGCATCACTCATAACGACATGTTGAACATTCATATAACAACGTAATGAGAAATGTCAATTACTTCATACTCTCATACATAAACTCATACACTCATAGTAGAACACTCATGCAAAATTTGGCACAAGGTCCTATGCATACCTGATATGCACACAACCTACACATATACCTAATTAAATACAACATACACTGAGACCATTTTGAATGTACATTCACAACAATTTAAACTGATTCATTATACACTTGCCAGAAATTTTCCAAGTCTGTATAAAAGTCTCACGTTTTTTGCATTGCACGTTTTTTGCAAATTTTCTGCTGATATTTCAATATATTTGGATGAGATCTGTAATATAATGGAATATATTTTGCAAGTTCATCATTGAAAAAAGGGCATTCCAGGACATAGTGGTACTCGTCTCCCTGACTATTCTTAGTGCAAAGTGGACAGATTGGGCACGGTTCGGATGCATGGTTTCGACAGCTAGCAGTGACTGGCAGATTATGGTTACCACACCTAAATTGAGTCATTACTATTCTTATCCTATCATTTAGCTTTGTCAAATATGGCTAAATTTCATGTATCTTTTATTAACTTATAATTAGAACACAGACTGTTTTCAGTTACCTCGGTAACCCAGTGCTGCATATCAATATCTTTAAGTCTGTCAACAACATTTATCAAACAGGAGTCTCCAACCTGCGTGCTATCTCAAGAGTAGCTGAATCCTGTTGAATCAAAGTTAAATTGCACATCCCTTATCCAATCTAAACATAAGTTTTCATCATGGCTAAGCTTATCCATGAGGCGATACAGTATATTTGATAGCTTGTGCTGATTTCAATTTTTCAAGTGCATCCAAAAGCTTAGCATTCGTTTTTGAATAGTGATCCGAGCTTTGTGCCTACCAAGCTCACCATATGTCATGCAGTTTGCAGTGTATTTGTTTACCTTGAGCACTTTTTTGAGGAATTGTCTTTCAAAATGTTTAATTAGCTCTGCATGTTTCAATCCCCATACTTCACTTCCATAGAGGACTGGGACTACAAGTCTGTCATATAGTTCACACTGCAAATCAATGGGTAAGCCTAAAGCAGACGTCATTGAGTGGAGTTTAAGAGTGCTCTACTTGCTTGGTTATGGAAAGCCAGAAGGTATGTAAACTTAGTAGGCAGCCCAAGACCGTATAAGAGAGGTAGAGTCATCCGGGGATTTTAGCGCCCCAATCGCTCAACATTAGCGTGACGTCACTGGTGCTGTGGTCCGACTCGGCTGTCGCCGCACGTGGCTCAGTGCGGTGCGAATATTTCGAACGGGATACGGATAGTTGCGCTTAAGATACAACCCTATTTAAGATTACGTTACCGCGGGTATTTATCTCTTCCTTAATTCATGCTGAGGGGTCTCGGCCATACGCTGCCCCGGTATGTGTGATGTGCGACTGGCGAGACGGCCATACACTGCACCGGTCCGGCTGAGGGGGGGGGGGGAGGGGACGGGCATACGCTGCCCCGGTCTGGTTGATGAGCGAGACGGCCGTTCGCTGCCCCGGTCTGGCTGAGGGGCGAGACAGGCATACGCTGCACCGTTCCGGCTGAGGAGCGAGACGGCCACACGCTGCCCCGGTCTGGCTGAGGGGCGAAACGGCCGTGCGCTGCCCCGGTCCTGCTGAGGGATGATACGGCCGTACGCTGCTCCGGTGCGAATGATGGGCGAGACGGCCGTTCGCTGCCCCGGTCCGACTCATGGATGAGACGGCCATACCCTCCTTCAGCCCCGGTCCGGCTGAGGGAGGAGACGGCCATACGCTGCCCTGGTCCGGCTGAGGGGCGAGACGGACATACGCTGCCCCGGTCTGGCTGAGGGGTGAGACGGCCATACGCTTCCCTCGTCTGGCTGAGGGGTGAGACGGCCATACCTGGAAATGTTTGCGAATGGCATTGTTTTGGCTTAATGTTCAAGATATGCTAAAACAAACTTTACAAAAATCAAAATATAGACTTGCAACATAACTTACTTATCTAACGGCGACGACCTCAAATTGCCGCTCTCGTCAACACCCGTCTAAAGACCGCACAACGCTCGAAAGCGCAGCTGCGGCGACGGGGCTGGCCACGACTGGACCAGAGCACCAGTGACGTCGTCGCTAATGCTCAGCCGCTCGGCAGCCGATACATAGGGAATCCCGGGATGACACCCCCCTGAGGCAGCCTACCGATTTGGTAAGGACATGAGCCATTCAACCTTGAACTCGGATGACCAACGGATGACGTCACTGGCGGTAGCCGGCTCCTTTGTCGGCGCCGCGCTCATGCAGCAAACGTAGTCAGCCGCCAGTTAAAGCTCGCTGTTTCATACGGCCAGGGATTCACGAAGACGAGCGTGGTGAATTCTTAGTGCCCATTAATTCCTAGTACATGCTTAATTGTATGATTCTGCCCCTCTGAATTGCCGGATATGCTGTGAAACGCGCCGTGATATGCCGTGACTCTGCCTCCAGTGACGTCACATCAAGCATTGGGCTCAAACGAGGTGGCTATAGCGGTGTCACCCCCCTGCAAGCCGCAGTCCGCATACAAATCTTGCGCAACACAAAAATCACTATCGCCCCGCTGGACGACAGCCTCTGTTCCTTACTTGCATATCTGAACGGAGCCTAACGGAGCCACACTGCCATTCTGCCTCCGTTGTAATTGAATAGCGTGTGGCGTTCACATGCCGTTTCCCAGCCCCCAGGCTGCGCACAGTGCTCATTATCGCTGTTATTGCGCATGTTCTGTTCCGTGAACAAACGAACTCGTTGTATCGCTTGCTTATGTTTTTTACCTGCAGGATTATTTTAGAACTGCAGGATTATTTTGGAGCTGCAGGATTAGCCGAAAGTTGGTTTTCTCATTAGAAAAACAACATTATTTAGAGTTGTGATTTCCATTGGAAACTTAATGATATCTAGGCGCGAGAATCATGAGAGAGGTGATTATTTGCAAAGGTGTGGTACCTACCTGTCTGTCTAAGATTTGTCACCGATTACTCCACCGATGGCTATAGATTTGTCGCCGATTAGAATGGCAGAACGGTAACTTTTCCCAACTATGATACTTCCTTCGTGGTTTGCAGTGCAATAAATGCGTCAGAAACAATTTCAATGCAATATACATCATAGATACTGGTATTGTACACATTTTTGGGGCAGAGGCGCACTCAGGATAAACAAAAATGGGAGGCGATACCCACCCTCAAATTAGGTCCAACTTCAAATTAGTAAGATGATAAAAGCGTTACGCGCATGGTACCCCATGTTTTTTCCTGGATCCTATGCGCAATATATCAAATTTAACAAATTACAGCATATAATGCCCACATGTGACGTTCATGTCGTCCCAAACAATCACGAACAGCACATTTTTTTCCCCCAGAAAATCCCCCCATTTTACATTCCCTGAATACGCCTATGATTTTTTATTTTGTTTGTTGTCTTTTGATATATTAAATATCAGTACATTTGAAGCTCAAAAACGTTTGAAGCATGCAAATCGGTCGAGCCACATGGCCGCAATGACCTTTCCAAAACACCCAAAATTTTCGGTTTTTGCCCCCTGGCCCCCATTTTTAAACAAAACACAAATTTGGTGGTCCAAAAAGAGAGATCTTGTCATGACGAATCGAATGACTTTTTCGCCATCGAAATCGACCTAGCGGTTCTCGAGATCTCTGGGGCGGGGGCAGTATCTACCCCCCCGCAGGTTAAAGTAATTATGGCCGCCAGCAGGGAATAGGGTTAAGGCGGCAGCACACTGCGCATTCGGCGCCCGAAATCACTGCGAAATTGGGCATTGGAAAATCGCGGCGACACCGCCGAATATCGTCCTTGTTTCGGTGGATTCGGCCCTGTCTCAGGGGCGGAGTTTCCTATACACATGGTGGGGCGTGCGCCACATTAACATTGGATTTTGCCCCACCAACTTTTATTTTTGCCCCACCAACTTTAACCCGCGAGTTACTGGGGTATATTTCATAACGCGACTTACTGGGGGGGGGCTATTTTTTGCCCCCCTCTGATCTCCGGAACTACTGGACCGAAAGTAAAAATTCAAACGGCATTCGATAGCCCTGGGAAATTTATCGAGGAAAACATAATATTGTTGACCTCGGGGTCACCGATGACGTCACAGGTCAGGTCAAGTACAAAATGTTTGACCGTGTCAAAAGTCTCTATTGATGGAATTGTCGCGCAAAATTGCGATATTAAACGCATAAGCCGTTGATAAATCGGTATGATTCGTGTGTCTGACACTTCTAAGTACCTTTCTAAGCTGTTTATGACCTTGGGTCAGGTCAAGGTCATCCGAGGTCACGGGGTCAAACTGCAGATTACGGTCATTAGGCGTTGTAACACATGTTTATGGGTTTGTTTTTCGTCTAGAACGCGAAAAATGACCTTAGAACATTGTTTGTTCCATATAAATAGAAGTAAAAAGCAAAAATGGAAATGCGTTTTTTGTCAGTAATGCTGTGAGAAGTGGTCGATTTTTGTCATTTAAAGGTCATAACTCGGTCATTTTTAAAGATATCGACTTTAAATTTGGTACACATATTCACCGCATACGTCTCGATCACATATATTCCGGTTTTTGGATAATTCTGATTTTTTCTTGAAATTTTTGTTAAAAAAAAAAAATTGTCTTTGGATTTCTCAAAATTTTGAATTAAAAAAACTCAAAAATCCGAGATAGCAGTTTGATAGCCCAGTCTAATGTCAGTAATTTGATTTAACACAATTTAGTTTATCTCAAATATCATACCTTTGACAGCGTTTTCTGCAAACCATTATTTTGCAACAAAAACCGAAGAACATGACGTCACTCTGACGTCATTACCGGTTGACCTATCATAGCCTCATATTTTTATTTTTGCCAACATGTGTAGAATTGATGGGAGAGAAGTTACTGCAAGTTTGGTGACGATACGGGTGTTCCTTTAGGAGTTATTACAAAATAACGGGAGGGGGGGCAAAAAATAGCCCCTCCCAGTAACTCGCGGGTTAACACGCGCCCTGGAGGGCCTCTGATAATTACACGCCCTGGAGGGGGGGGCGGATTTCGCCCCCCCCTATGATCTCGGAAACCACGCAACGTAGCGACAAGCGGGAAACGACGTTAAATAGCTCGAGACAAACTCTTTCGAAAGTATTTCGTTTTTTTTAAGGTCAATATTGAGGTCACCAGAGGTTATCAAGGGTCAGATTTTCAAGTTTTCAAGACTTCGGTTCGAACACTCCCAAATATCTCGGGAACTATGATAGTTAGCAGCAAACGGAAAAAAACAATCGAAAGTCATTGAAAAATGCAATCGACATAGGTGTCCTCAGATTTGAGCTCAGGTCAATAGTTTAGGCTCCAGAGGTCATCGAATGTCAAAAAGGTGATTTTGTTTTCAAAACTGTTTTCCCCAAATAACCTTTTACCTAATAAAGATAAAGCAATAATGTTTACGCCATCGCGTGTGTCTTGTCAAGGCGCTTCGAATCATATTCATGGTGACCGGGTTAGGTCAACTGAGAAATTTGACCTCAGGTCAAGGTCAAGTGGTGACCCAAGTTGGTCATGTTGCATATTGAGAGACGTGTCTCGACGAGAAAACATATTGGTACCGTTTTCTCTTCTCTATCTTCATTATGTCGATAGTCATTGATAAAACCGTGTTGGCGGTCACACAATTGACCTGACCTTAGGTCACCGATATTAGAAATCCGAGATAAACAAATTGTTGGTATTTATGACCTTATGAAGTCCTGCAAGATTGAAACCGATCGGCGTAAAACTGTGGCTGTGGTACTACTGCAAACGTTTTGGAGTTGAGGTCATCACGTGACCTGGTCTGGTGACCTGACCTGAGATGACCTGAGGCCAAGAATTTTACATAATTCGGGAAGTTCATTTCTAAACAGGTATACAAAAAACGGCAGCGCTGCGCGCCGCCGTTTTTGCGCTATCCTCGAAAAACCGGAGGGGTGGGCGGATTTCGCCCCCCCTCCAGGGCGCGTGTTAAAAGAAACTGGAGCTGGTCAATATACTTGCACAAGTAACATCAACTACCTACTCCTGACATCTTTAAAATATGAAACTCATTCAATATGAGGAAGAGCTGCTATTGCTATATGTTTAACATTTATAAAAAAAAATTAGGGGATGATTTATAATTTAATGCATGTATAACATAAACACAATATGGTACCAGCACCTTATACTGGGACGTAGAGCCAATGGGGTGATGCCCCCCCCCCCCCCTCCCCGCCTGAGCAAAACAAATTTACACACTAGATAAATGAGATTCTCTGACGACCGACCCTACCCTCTCCCCCGGTCAACAACATAAGGTTAAGTAGCGAAATTTGATTCTACCACCGACGTGCCCCCACCTCCTACGCCCCTATAAAAATCCAAAATCATGGCTAAGGGCCTGACCCTACACCATTTTATCAGAAATTGTATCGTGAAACTACATCAGTTTTACATTTACATTAAAGGAAATAGTTCACCTTCAACATGTGTTTTGAACTGAAATAGCAGTTTTGTAGCCCGTGCTGAGAAATCCTTATCTGGAACTTGTATTGGCTGAAAAGACTCTCCAGCCGAAGATATTTGACTTTTTGGCGAAGGAATACGGCGCATATATGATGTACCGTACCGTCTGAAAGTGCCAGCACTGCCATGGAGCATGCGCAGACCAATAATGCACACCATAACATTAATAATTTATGACCTGTCCTAAATTGGCGCGATGTAGGACCATTTTTGAAAATAAAAAAGAAACTGTATTAAAAAATATAATAAAATCGTGTTCTGAAAAATTTCCCGAAGGTGAACTATTTCCTTTAAGTAAATAACTTCAAATCTGACAAACCTTAGTTGAGTCAAATAAAGATGGCCTCACCAAACTTTGGTTATCACCATCATACCTTTCCATAAACATGAGAATGTCAAAAAGAGCACAAAATGTGAAGGAGTTTTTCAGAAGGTAGAAATCCTTTTCATCACAACTTGTCAGCAAAAGTTTCATTGCGCCGATTTTGTCACAACATAAAATACCCAAGAGCTATACATTTCACAAATATAAGACAATATTTTATTTAAACAAATCAAGCAATGGTTAATGCCAACATTTTTATTGTAATTTTTCATTTTCTTTGCATTGTTAAAATCACAGTTTTTGATGCAATGCTATGCTATTTGGAAAATCACATTCACAAGTATTTTTTTTAACTGACAAATCCTGCGTAAATGTTTCGTAAAATGTTTTTTTTTGCTGGGCGCCTGGGCCGTATGCATATATCTCAATATATGGCCGCCTGTGTATTGGTATACTGCAAGGCTGTATAAACCAGGTAGAACACTCCGGCCGAAAAAGTAGTGACAAACACTAATTTAGTAGCCGCGACCCCGGAGTCGCTGTGACGTAGAAGGCGGGGGACGCGGCCGGCCGGCCGCCGTACACAACATTAGTGCGCGCATGCCTGAAGCTTGGATCGCGCTTAGTTTCTTTGTTTACCGGCCGATTGCAAAACTTATATTATGTAATCTATCAAAAATCAACCGCTCGGCCGGAGGCCGCTAAAATAAATTACAACCAGACCAATATTTGCTGTTATATGTGCGCAAAGTTCAACGATTAGGTACGACCGCCGCTCGAAACGATGATAAGTGTATTTTGATATCATTGCCCGGCGTGGTATTCATTTCATTTCATTTCATTTCATTTCATTTCATTTCATTTCATTTCATTTCATTTCATTTCATTTCATTTCATTTCATTTCATTCATTTCATTCATTTCATTCATTTCATTCATTTCATTCATTTCATTCATTTCATTCATTTCATTCATTTCATTTATTTCATTTATTTCATTCATTTCATTCATTTCATTCATTTCATTCATTTCATAATTATTTTAACCAAGTTCCTAGCCTTTTCAGCTCACTTATATTCTTCTTTCGAAGCACACAATGTAGTGGACCAAGCACCATATCCTCCTGCGACCAAAGCACTAACTGGAACTCTCACCCTGTTCCGAGTGATTTGTTTCCCCCTGTTCCTAGGGCCGGGACGAATTTTTTAGAGGCCCGCCGAGGGATTTGAACCCCGGTCCCGGTACAGAAAGTCCCCGATTTGATTTGAACCCCGGTCCCGGTCTTACCACTGTGCCAGATTGCTCCCCCGAAGCACACAATAGCATAACAACATGCCCCATTTCCGAATTTTGCGCCACTTGCGCAATCAATACTGAAAATGCTATTGCTATGCTATGTTACCGAAATATATTACTTTCGAGAAGAAAAAAATGGGGTATATCTGGATAATTTAGCCAAACACTTTTATCAAAAAAATAGCCGAAAAGTGGGACGACCATGGCCTTCCGGCCCCCTTGTTCTTACGCTTGTGACATTTTCGCTCAAGTCAATATTGAGGTCACCAGAGGTTATCAAAGGTAAAAGTTTCCAAGTTTAGGACTTCGCTCCAAAAACACCCCAAATATCTCGGGGACTATGATAGCTTGGAACAAACGGAGAAGCGCAATCGAAAGCTCTTGAAAAAAATGTTATCGCTTAGGTGTCCTCAAATTTTATATAAGGCCAATAGTTTAGGCTCTAGAGGTAACCAAAGGTCATGTTGGCATTTTTTTCAAAAAGTTGTTCGTGCATATCTGTTTACCTAATAAAGATAGGGCAATAATTTTAACGCAATCGTGTTTACCTCGTCAAGACGATCCGAACCATGCTTATGGTGACCGGATCGGGTCAAGTTCAAAATATGACCTCAGGTCAAGGTCATTTGGTGACCCAGGTTGGTCATGTTGCATATGGGGAGACGCATCTCGACGAGATAAACACTGTGGTATCAGTCACACGTTTCTAGCTAGCACGTCTCTAGCTCTCCTGTTTGTTCCTTACATTTCCTAAAATTTCAGGGGCACGTGCAAACGCCACCCTCCCCAGCACGGCGCGGGTTAGGCCTAATACACTGTCCTTGGATCCATGTAAAATAAAATGCGCGTGCTGTCGCGTTGTCAGCGCCAGGAGGAAGCCAGTACAATTACAGTTACAGTAAAATACAGTTCAGTAAAATTACGGCCTGATGTTACTGGACTAGTGACTAACACGAGAGTATTTTGTTTTGCTCTCTCGCGTATTTCGCAATATCTCGTAAACTACCGCCAATATCGTCCCCAAACTTTCAGCACCCGCTTTCGCATCAAGCACCGCTCACTAAACGGCTAAACGTTTTAGCAATGACAAGGGCAAAATGTCAATCGCACATACTTGAACGCACAAATGTTTTTTTGTTTCTTCAAATTTTAACGTTTTTCGTCTGTAGTTCGGAATCATTCCGAACTACAGACGAAAAACGTTAACATTTGAAGAAAGAAAGAAAAACATTTGTGCTTTCAAGTTGGGGAGGAAACAATAAGATGTTTGTTTTATTCTGTGTAGTAACAAGTTCCATGAATAGAGGTAATTCGTCACGATTCGTCACAAATAGTCCATCTGAAGGTAATTAGAATACAAACATTTCAGGTATCGATATTTATAATTCTCCACCTTCAAATGGTTCCGAAAACTTGTATGGACAGTCCGTACAAGTTTTCGGAGGTTCACCAACTTGTACGGACACTGTCCGTACTGTCCGTAGTGGTGTCGACGCCCATGCTCCTGAGCCCGGGTCGCGCCCATGGCGCGCTCGCCAAGCGCGCGTACGGCGCAACTTTTTGTATGTGGCCTAAATCTTGGATCCGCGCCCCCCTGACCGAAATCTTGGATCCGCGCCTGTACTATGTCACGAGAAGGAATAACAATGCCAAACAAATACAATATATTTGATGAGGCTTTATGTCTCACTAGGCAATTCATTGCGATACATTCACATTTCATTCCAATTCATTTTCATTTTCTTTTTCATTTGTATTGAACTTGGTTAAAATAATTATTTATCAAATTAATATGTACAAGTGTACCTAATTATTATCTCATCATTGCTTATACAACTAGTATAATATTGTCAGTGGCGAAGGGTTCGCTCGCTGGTCCAGTAACGCTGCTTTTATCACATGCTTACATATGAAGCGTCTCGACACAGCGCTGCGTTTTTTGACACAACGCTGAATGACAGGACAAAACATCAAATATATTCATCAGGAGAGTCCTTACAACCAGAGTATGCAGTAAGTGGTTTCTCGACATGGCCTTCAAAACTGCTATCTCAGCGCTAAACATCCCATTATGAAAGTGACTGGTTTCCTTCAATTTAAACACCGTATTCATACCCCTGCAAAAGATCACGTCCAATATTTTCCCTTTTTCAAATTCTGTAACCATTTTCCATTTAGTGTACACATTCACTAGTAGTGACTTTTGATGTTGCATAGCATGTAAGTATTGAATCACAAAGTATCTCTTATATGCTCTGTTGAGTGTTGTAAGAGGGGTGCATACCAACCTACCATTTTTCATATTTTGACAAATGACCTTCCTGAGGATATCATATGAAGATATCATATGAAGATATGAAGATATCATATACCCAAGGAGGGAGAAACCCTTTTTTCCCAAGGACCTGTTTCAGTGCCTTGGTGTCTGGTATGCTGATGTTATGTTGTTGAGGATGCTATAGCCTGCCTTCCTGAGCAGAGATGTGCCACGTCCTTGGTGTAAGGTGCAGTGGCTTTCTTTCCATTTCCTGTCTTGGTAATGTTTGGAGGAGTGAAAGGCATTGTGGTTGCAATTAACTTGAAAATGATATTTGTTGGCTGTATGCCCTCTGCTATTCCTTCCTGATATTAGGGAGTGTAAAAATGGATATTGTGCAAAAATTGGATTTATTTATTTGTTGATCTTTTGGAGTAGATTTTAATATTTCAAATTACCTATGGCCATGCAAAGTGCATTTTGGTTTATTGTACTAGACAATTAGCAGCTTTTTGGATCTAGCGCGCTGAGTCACTCGATCTCCCAGGTTAACGCGCTGGTGACGTTCTTTCGGGACTCACCGAAGCATCTTAAGGGATTTAATTTTGCCCCACCAACTTATTTTGTCACTAGTTTGGGGCATCGTGTACCACGAGGGACTTGAAATTCCATAAGTGGGGCATCACGATCCGAGCATACCGCATTTGCGGTATTCGCGGTATATTAGCTACGCCCTTGATCATGTCCTGGCAGCGAATACCTGTCCTGTCCAACCAGTTAGCAAATTTAAAACACTTAATTTTAACATTTTCAAGGATGTGCTCATTGTCTTTCATACTAAGATGACTCAAGTTTGTATTGCTTTGTGATTGTCGTGTTTACCAACTTTGGCAATAAAGAACCTCATTTGCTTGCTTCTGCTCCTTTCAGACATGAATTCCCCCAAATAGCACTGATCCAAGTTTCAATTTCTGCCACAGTGCCTGACAAGCTCTGCCCACTCTGCATAAACAATTGACGTGTCAATGTAATCATGTCATGATTTCTCCTGTTTCTTTTTCTTCTTCTCAGCTTCAACCATCGCATGCCCAATTCTCTCCAGAACCAGGCCAATCATCAGGTGCAGCGGCAGGCCTGTCTTCTACAGCCCAACAGCCTCCTACTCCTGCGCCCCCTGCTGGCCGACCCAGACCTGATGTTGGCTGTGGTCTCACATTTTGGTACTGTGCTTATCGTGTGCAATATGGTGTTTAGCCAGCTTTATTCGACCAGCTCATGTATCTACGCATTGTGAGAGACTGTGTATGTTTATTAAATAAAACCGATACTTACCATGTGAACTGTGTTCATGCGGCGCTGTGGATGTCACTATATTAGCATGTTCAGTTTGCAGGCGACTGATTGCTCTCAACGGAAACAAGCCCATCATTTGACCATATTGATTAAACTGAATGATACAAGCTCGACAGATTTGCCCATAACAATTACAACTATACAGGCTGCATAATTGTGCTACAAGCGTTTGCTGATTTACTCAATTTCTGAACTGGCCGTGTTGAACAGATACATAAGCTCGTGTGTTGACCTGGCGAGCGCTGGAGAGTGAGGCAACGCACACCTTAACAATGCAAAATCGTCAACGGTTTTTAGCCAACTGAACAATCACAAAAACAGGAAACTGAACTAAATCACAATTTGAACATTAGTCTTATAACACTGGTACCAAATTCATTAACTGTTCTACGGCCGGAGACGTCACTGTTTGCAGTTTACCATAGCAAAGGAGAAACTGATCCAGCATATGCTGTCCCTCTGCCAAGCCTGGCTCGGCACAGCGCCCTTCCTCCAGCACCTCAGCTGAGCCTGGCTGCATAAAGGCAACAATGACCACACATTGTCAGTACCACATCATGCCTGATTCTGAAGCATGTCAAGTCTGCTTTTACAAAACCGCATGCAAAATTTGTGTGATGATATGTCACTAGTATGACTGGTATGCCTCAATTTCATACAAATTAGGAATGAGCAGGTATTGAATCTGGAATGTGAAATACACTACCTTTGTATACACTACTCGCAAGTCACAAATGAAGCTTACATATATTTTTTTAGTATGCATAACAAATAACACAACATGCAACAAGGATCACTTACTCTGACTCAGGAATGGGATAATCTTGTTGAGAACAAACAAATAAATATTCAGTGCAAATCGACTCAGCAAACAAATGCAGCGTAGCGGAAGGCGTTTTCCGGGAATGACGGATGGCTCACGACGGGCAGCCGTGACGTCACGTAGCGTTAAAATTGGCCACGGGATTGATCTGCTTCCTTCATGTTTGAAACTTCCAAAAAGTGTCTCTGGTTCCTACTTTGTAAATTAATTTGTTCTTCAGGAAATACTTGAGGAAAATAACCGTTTTTACGTTCGTTGACACAGACAAAAAATCGAAACCATGTGACGTCACAGAAGAAAGTGCTACCAGATAGCGTACCTGTTATGTGTATCTTACGGTGTGCATGATAGAACTGGGGGCGCACATAAAGCAGTACTGTTTACCTAATTCCATTCACCATAAAATCGGGAGTTGTGACGCGTTTGTGACGTAAATCTGAAAATGACGTCAGGTTGTATAATATTTTATTTCATGAATATCTCCACAGTTCCCGGGTTTTATGACAAATTAATAGCAGAATAATTATCTGCGTACTCTGTTTAGTCATTGTATAGCATTCGCTCGAATCTACCAAGGTCGACACTTCCCTTTAATGAAGAGTGTCTGAGGCTCGAATTCCCATTGACTTTCAATGATGTAAAGGAATGTATGTAAATATGAACACATTGTTTTCTTAAAAAAGGACAGCATTTGCTGCATCCTTCTTCAATAATACCTCTTAAAGGAAATATAACATTCACAGTTCACATTGAGAGTTTTCTTGAATTTGTCAGAACGGGTATCATGAGCTGTCAGTACAGTATCAGAACGGGTATCATGAGCTGTCATGAGTATCAGTACGGGTATCATGAGCTGTCAGTACAGTATCAGTACGGGTATCTTGAGCTGTCAGTACAGTATCAGAACGGGTATCATGAGCTGTCAGTACAGTATCAGTACGGGTATCATGAGCTGTCAGTACAGTATCAGAACGGGTATCATGAGCTGTCAGTACAGTATCAGTACGGGTATCATGAGCTGTCAGTACAGTATCAGTACGGGTATCATGAGCTGTCAGTACAGTATCAGAACGGGTATCATGAGCTGTCAGTACAGTATCAGTACGGGTATCATGAGCTGTCAGTACAGTATCAGAACGGGTATCATAAAGCTGTCAGTACAGTATCAGAACGGGTATCATGAGCTGTCAGTACAGTATCAGTACGGGTATCATGAGCTGTCAGTACAGTATCAGAACGGGTATCATGAGCTGTCAGTACAGTATCAGAACGGGTATCATGAGCTGTCAGTACAGTATCAGTACGGGTATCATGAGCTGTCAGTACAGTACAGTGAACGGTACAGTGAACGGTAAACCGCGACGCAGCCTTGGTGCATCGGCCTGAGGTACACTGAGAGACGCTCGAGACTCTGTAGAGTTATATGGAGACCGTACAGGCGCTAATCCTGTCTCTGCAGAGAGCCACATGTTTGGAGACGGTTTGACAACATGAAATGGTCTCAGGTTCTCAGAATGAAGACACTTTATCTTCGCTGAGAATGTATCAGTGTTGCGTAACATTCTCAATTAACTTATTTTGAGACCATGTAGATCGCGAGGCATTCTCCACAGAGATAATTTAATTCACCCTGAGAACCTTGGCATGTCCCAGACATTCTCCACAGAGACGATGTAGCTCACCCTGAGAACCTTGGCGTATCCCGAGACCAAAATATAATTTTATAAATCGTCCTCTACATGGTCTCTGAGAACGTCCCAGAGTCTACCATATATTGAGCTCCGCTCGCAGCCCGCGTTGCATGCTTGTCCACCTCACCCAAAAACAGAACTTATCGCACTTCATATATTAGCATAAGCCAATGAGCCAACCAACCATAAGTAAGCCAACCATAAGCCAACCAACCAAAGCCAAACTGTGCATCTACTGTGCGCAGTGCACACCCCCCCCCCCCCCCTCACAAAACGTAGCTCTCAAAACAAATGCCCTTTAGGCCGTCATATGACCCTCAGCCCAGCATTAAAATTAAAACGTCTTCCCAACAACGCAAAACCCTACAAAAGTGGCTCCCCACACATTCAATATGATCTTACAGCGCCAACCGCTTGGCCAGCGACCAGCATAAGCGTGGCTCGGTAGAAGGTGGTTTGGTTGCCGTTGGTTGCACGCCGCTCGCCACGGCCCAACGGCTGGGCAAACACGGTGTGGGCGACGGCCCACAACATAACAGCCGCCCCCAGACCGCGCACCTCCGCCACCGCCAGCCTCTCCACTTCCAGAATGAAGCCACCGCCATGCGCGGCCAGAAGCCTGGGCTGGGCGCACCGTCAACGAGCAGGCGGCAGAGGTCCGTCCCCAGTAATGCCAGTAGGGCATACAACGCAGCGTCCTCTGGAAACACGCAAAACACGATAGAAACATTAGTAACATTCCGCCAGCAGCACCGTGACTACAATGACGGCCAACAGATTGTCCCAGTACAAACACAGCTGCAGTAAATGCAATATATAATTCGGCGATATAACTAATTCATTAAATTAATGTTGATAGAACGACCTTCCAGGAATCTATAACATGTTGTCAGCAATCAAAGACATCAGCAATGCACAGCGAGGCAAGTCACATAGTGGGATCAGAAGATATGCTCAAAACATTTTAAAACAAAGTGACAAGGATCCAACCTTCAAATTGAACTCCCAAGTAGTCACCCAATATATGACACGTCACAACATGCGCCCACTGAGCGCACTGAACTCCCAAGTAGTCACCCAATATATGACACGTCACAACATGCGCCCACTGAGCGCACTGAACTCCCAAGTAGTCACCCAATATATGACACGTCACAACATGCGCACACTGAGCGCACTGAACTCCCAAGTAGTCACCCAATATATGACACGTCACAACATGCGCACACTGAGCGCACTGAACTCCCAAGTAGTCACCCAATATATGACACGTCACAACATGCGCCCACTGAGCGCACTGAACTCCCAAGTAGTCACCCAATATATGACACGTCACAACATGCGCACACTGAGCGCACTGAACTCCCAAGTAGTCACCCAATATATGACACGTCACAACATGCGCACACTGAGCGCACTGAACTCCCAAGTAGTCACCCAATATATGACACGTCACAACATGCGCCCACTGAGCGCACTGAACTCCCAAGTAGTCACCCAATATATGACACGTCACAACATGCGCACACTGAGCGCACTGAACTCCCAAGTAGTCACCCAATATATGACACGTCACAACATGCGCCCACTGAGCGCACTGAACTCCCAAGTAGTCACCCAATATATGACACGTCACAACATGCGCACACTGAGCGCACTGAACTCCCAAGTAGTCACCCAATATATGACACGTCACAACATGCGCACACTGAGCGCACTGAACTCCCAAGTAGTCACCCAATATATGACACGTCACAACATGCGCCCACTGAGCGCACTGAACTCCCAAGTAGTCACCCAATATATGACACGTCACAACATGCGCACACTGAGCGCACTGAACTCCCAAGTAGTCACCCAATATATGACACGTCACAACATGCGCCCACTGAGCGCACTGAACTCCCAAGTAGTCACCCAATATATGACACGTCACAACATGCGCCCACTGAGCGCACTGAACTCCCAAGTAGTCACCCAATATATGACACGTCACAACATGCGCACACTGAGCGCACTGAACTCCCAAGTAGTCACCCAATATATGACACGTCACAACATGCGCCCACTGAGCGCACTGAACTCCCAAGTAGTCACCCAATATATGACACGTCACAACATGCGCACACTGAGCGCACTGAACTCCCAAGTAGTCACCCAATATATGACACGTCACAACATGCGCCCACTGAGCGCACTGAACTCCCAAGTAGTCACCCACTATATGACACGTCACAACATGCGCACACTGAGCGCACTGAACTCCCAAGTAGTCACCCAATATATGACACGTCACAACATGCGCCCACTGAGCGCACTGAACTCCCAAGTAGTCACCCAATATATGACACGTCACAACATGCGCACACTGAGCGCACTGAACTCCCAAGTAGTCACCCAATATATGACACGTCACAACATGCGCCCACTGAGCGCACTGAACTCCCAAGTAGTCACCCAATATATGACACGTCACAACATGCGCCCACTGAGCGCACTGAACTCCCAAGTAGTCACCCAATATATGACACGTCACAACATGCGCACACTGAGCGCACTGAACTCCCAAGTAGTCACCCAATATATGACACGTCACAACATGCGCCCACTGAGCGCACTGAACTCCCAAGTAGTCACCCAATATATGACACGTCACAACATGCGCACACTGAGCGCACTGAACTCCCAAGTAGTCACCCAATATATGACACGTCACAACATGCGCCCACTGAGCGCACTGAACTCCCAAGTAGTCACCCAATATATGACACGTCACAACATGCGCCCACTGAGCGCACTGAACTCCCAAGTAGTCACCCAATATATGACACGTCACAACATGCGCCCACTGAGCGCACTGAACTCCCAAGTAGTCACCCAATATATGACACGTCACAACATGCGCCCACTGAGCGCACTGAACTCCCAAGTAGTCACCCAATATATGACACGTCACAACATGCGCCCACTGAGCGCACTGAACTCCCAAATAGTCACCCAATATATGTGACGTCACAACATGCGCCCACTGAGCGCACTGAACTCCCAAGTAGTCACCCAATATATGACACGTCACAACATGCGCACACTGAGCGCACTGAACTCCCAAGTAGTCACCCAATATATGACACGTCACAACATGCGCCCACTGAGCGCACTGAACTCCCAAGTAGTCACCCAATATATGACACGTCACAACATGCGCACACTGAGCGCACTGAACTCCCAAGTAGTCACCCAATATATGACACGTCACAACATGCGCCCACTGAGCGCACTGAACTCCCAAGTAGTCACCCAATATATGACACGTCACAACATGCGCCCACTGAGCGCACTGAACTCCCAAGTAGTCACCCAATATATGACACGTCACAACATGCGCCCACTGAGCGCACTGAACTCCCAAGTAGTCACCCAATATATGTGACGTCACAACATGCGCCCACTGAGCGCACTGAACTCCCAAGTAGTCACCCAATATATGACACGTCACAACATGCGCCCACTGAGCGCACTGAACTCCCAAGTAGTCACCCAATATATGACACGTCACAACATGCGCACACTGAGCGCACTGAACTCCCAAGTAGTCACCCAATATATGACACGTCACAACATGCGCACACTGAGCGCACTGAACTCCCAAGTAGTCACCCAATATATGACACGTCACAACATGCGCACACTGAGCGCACTGAACTCCCAAGTAGTCACCCAATATATGACACGTCACAACATGCGCACACTGAGCGCACTGAACTCCCAAGTAGTCACCCAATATATGACACGTCACAACATGCGCACACTGAGCGCACTGAACTCCCAAGTAGTCACCCAATATATGACACGTCACAACATGCGCCCACTGAGCGCACTGAACTCCCAAGTAGTCACCCAATATATGTGACGTCACAACATGCGCACACTGAGCGCACTGAACTCCCAAGTAGTCACCCAATATATGACACGTCACAACATGCGCCCACTGAGCGCACTGAACTCCCAAGTAGTCACCCAATATATGACACGTCACAACATGCGCCCACTGAGCGCACTGAACTCCCAAGTAGTCACCCAATATATGACACGTCACAACATGCGCACACTGAGCGCACTGAACTCCCAAGTAGTCACCCAATATATGACACGTCACAACATGCGCACACTGAGCGCACTGAACTCCAAGTAGTCACCCAATATATGACACGTCACAACATGCGCACACTGAGCGCACTGAACTCCCAAGTAGTCACCCAATATATGACACGTCACAACATGCGCACACTGAGCGCACTGAACTCCCAAGTAGTCACCCAATATATGACACGTCACAACATGCGCACACTGAGCGCACTGAACTCCCAAGTAGTCACCCAATATATGACACGTCACAACATGCGCCCACTGAGCGCACTGAACTCCCAAGTAGTCACCCAATATATGAGACGTCACAACATGCGCACACTGAGCGCACTGAACTCCCAAGTAGTCACCCAATATATGACACGTCACAACATGCGCACACTGAGCGCACTGAACTCCCAAGTAGTCACCCAATATATGACACGTCACAACATGCGCCCACTGAGCGCACTGAACTCCCAAGTAGTCACCCAATATATGACACGTCACAACATGCGCCCACTGAGCGCACTGAACTCCCAAGTAGTCACCCAATATATGACACGTCACAACATGCGCCCACTGAGCGCACTGAACTCCCAAGTAGTCACCCAATATATGACACGTCACAACATGCGCCCACTGAGCGCACTGAACTCCCAAGTAGTCACCCAATATATGACACGTCACAACATGCGCCCACTGAGCGCACTGAACTCCCAAGTAGTCACCCAATATATGACACGTCACAACATGCCCCACTGAGGCGCACTGAACTCCCAAGTAGTCACCCAATATATGACACGTCACAACATGCGCCCACTGAGCGCACTGAACTCCCAAGTAGTCACCCAATATATGACACGTCACAACATGCGCCCACTGAGCGCACTGAACTCCCAAGTAGTCACCCAATATATGACACGTCACAACATGCGCCCACTGAGCGCACTGAACTCCCAAGTAGTCACCCAATATATGACACGTCACAACATGCGCACACTGAGCGCACTGAACTCCCAAGTAGTCACCCAATATATGACACGTCACAACATGCGCACACTGAGCGCACTGAACTCCCAAGTAGTCACCCAATATATGACACGTCACAACATGCGCCCACTGAGCGCACTGAACTCCCAAGTAGTCACCCAATATATGACACGTCACAACATGCCGCCCCACTGAGCGCACTGAACTCCCAAGTAGTCACCCAATATATGACACGTCACAACATGCGCCCACTGAGCGCACTGAACTCCCAAGTAGTCACCCAATATATGTGGACGTCACAACATGCGCCCACTGAGCGCACTGAACTCCAAGTAGTCACCCAATATATGACACGTCACAACATGCGCACACTGAGCGCACTGAACTCCCAAGTAGTCACCCAATATATGACACGTCACAACATGCGCACACTGAGCGCACTGAACTCCCAAGTAGTCACCCAATATATGACACGTCACAACATGCGCACACTGAGCGCACTGAACTCCCCAAGTAGTCACCCAATATATGACACGTCACAACATGCGCCCACTGAGCGCACTGAACTCCCAAGTAGTCACCCAATATATTGTGACGTCACAACATGCGCCCACTGAGCGCACTGAACTCCCAAGTAGTCACCCAATATATGTGACGTCACAACATGCGCCCACTGAGCGCACTGAACTCCCAAGTAGTCACCCAATATATGTGACGTCACAACATGCGCCCACTGAGCGCACTGAACTCCCAAGTAGTCACCCAATATATGTGACGTCACAACATGCGCCCACTGAGCGCACTGAACTCCCCAAGTAGTCACCCAATATATGACACGTCACAACATGCGCCCACTGAGCGCACTGAACTCCCATGTAGTCACCCAATATATGACACGTCACAACATGCGCCCACTGAGCGCACTGAACTCCAAGTAGTCACCCCAATATATGACACGTCACAACATGCGCCCACTGAGCGCACTGAACTCCCAAGTAGTCACCCAATATATGACACGTCACAACATGCGCCCACTGAGCGCACTGAACTCCCAAGTAGTCACCCAATATATGACACGTCACAACATGCGCCCACTGAGCGCACTGAACTCCCAAGTAGTCACCCAATATATGACACGTCACAACGTGCGCCCACTGAGCGCACTGAACTCCCAAGTAGTCACCCAATATATGTGACGTCACAACATGCGCACACTGAGCGCACTGAACTCCCAAGTAGTCACCCACTATATGTGACGTCACAACATGCGCCCACTGAGCGGACGGTGATTAATCACTTCATTCACAAATGTTGTGTTTAGGAGATAATGAAAGAGCAAGCACACTTACCGCTGTCAGTGCTGCTCATCCCCTGGAGCTTCATGGGCACTGCACGCCAGCGCACCTCCCGACTCCTCCCTCATTGCTGGTCGGGCAATAATGCGGGCGAACTCAGCCAATATCTGGAAAATACATGAGTCAGTTCACATTAAACTGAAATAGAACGACCACATAGCCCTGAAAATAAGCCAGCTCACCGTTAGTTAAGGCTCAAATAATGACTCAATAATCCTCGCGATTTGCAGAAAACACAGTAATCAGATGTCAAATTTTAAGTTGAGCTTTTATTACACCCACAAAGCCCATCCAGCCTATCAAACAGAGAAACCAAAAGACCTAAACGTCAATGTCAACCTCAGATGGCGATAGATCAACAATTACCAAAACAACACGTTATCACTTAACCAGTAAGGCGCCCGTAGTTGGCGATGAGCGAGCGAGCGTGTTAGCGTCGCCCCGGGCCGGGTCGCTCATATTCAGATTTTCCTCAGACAATTAGGGGTGATATATAAAATGCACTTTTCCGAAACTAAAAAAACACTCCGAACCTGTTCCACGGACCTTAAAAAGAGACTTCGTACATCGCTTTTGGTACTCCTTTCCAAAAAAACATACCACCTCGAAACAAAACGAAACCTTGCAAAAATGCATTTAATAGCAATGGCAGGACGCCACAAAGTGGTCGTTCGCCCCTCTATTATTCTCAATAACTTCCGATCCGCTTCAGTGACCGATAAAGCTTGGTAGGCTGGTGAAACGATTCATTTAAAACATTTTGACACCAGAAAAAGTTCCAGGTCAGGTCACCGAGTTAGACGTCACAAACAAAAATCTGCGCAACGGTTTTTGAGCTGATGGATGCCCTCGTGCTACTTTATTCATTATTATAATCACTTGGCGTTAGCAATGGATCATGACGGTTATCAGTGGCGGTTCCAGGTGGGCATGCCCCCGCCCCCCCCCCCCCTATTGAGCCTTGAAGGGGGCCCAGTAGCCCAAGGGGGCCCCATAGCCGATTGAAGTGACTCGAAACGAATTTAATCCCGTTTTCAAACAAATCGCAAGTAAATTTGCACACTCTGACCTCCAAAGGGCCCATTCTGGCCACCAGAGAGCCCACTCTAGTCTCTGTAGGGGGCCACTTCGGCCTCCAGAGGGCCCACTCTGCCCACCGGAGGACCCATTCTGTCTTGAAGAGGGCCCATTCTGGTTTGAAGAGACCATTTTAGCATGTGAAAGGCATATGTTGAACTAAAATGGTCCATTCTGTCATACATTTGTCTTCAAGGTCAAAAGGGCCCACCAAGGCTCGAGGGGACCTACTAAGGCCTGAGGGGGGCCACTTTGCTACGGGTCCCCACCTTGGCCGAATCCTGGATCCGCCACTGACGGTCATAATATAACTGCTTTGAGCCAGATACAACATGGCTCAGGAAGTCAGAATGGGCCCTCAGGAGGTCAGAACTGAACCACTGAATGCCAGAGTGGGCCCTCTGGAAGGCAAATAGTGGTCCTCTGAAAAGCACAGAGGGATCATCACGAAGCTAGATGGGCCCTTTGAAAGGCAGAGGAGCCCTCTGAAAACCAGATGGGCCTCTGGAGGCCAGAGCGGGTCGTCTGGAGGTCAGAGTAGGCCCTCTGGAAGCCAAAGTGGCCATGGAGGCCAGATGGGTCCTCTGGAACCTAAGGAGCCCCTGGGTAGTCTGGGAGTGACCAAACTCTGGTCTGAGCCCTAGACTAGGTAAGATTGGCCCCTGGTCCCAGGCCGGATCTGAGAAGGCCCTCAGACCAGAGTCTGGGCACTCCCAGACCAGCCAAGGGCTCCCTAGGTTCCAGAGAACCCATCTGGCATCCATGAGGCCCACTGGCCTCCAGATGGTCCACTTTGGCCAGGCCAGAGGGCCTACTCTGACCTCCAGAGGGCCTACTCTGACCTCCAGAGGGCCTACTCTGACCTCCAGAGGGCCTACTCTGACCTCCAGAGGACCCTCTCTGGCCTCCAGAGGCCCATCTGGTTTCCAGAGGGCCCCTCTGCCTTTCAAAGGGTCCATCTGGCTTCCAGGATGGTCCCTGTGATTTTCAGAGGACCACTATTTGCCTTTCAGAGGGCCACTCAGGCATCCAGTGGTTCAGTTCCGACCTCCTGAGGGCCCATTCTGACTTCCTGAGCCATGTTGTATCTGGCTCAAAGCAGTTATATTATGACCGTCAGTGGCGGATCCAACCAGACTAGAATCAATAACTAGTCTGGTTCAGCTCAATGCAATAGCAATGGTTCAGCTCAATGCAATAGCAATATTGATATGACTGGTGTGTAGGCTGCCACAACAAGCACAGTACTCTAACTCATATTTTTCTACGCCCAAAGACAAATTTAAAGGAAATAGTTTACTTTCAGAAAGTTTATCAGTACAAGATTTGATTATATTTTGAAATACAATTTATTTTTATATTATCAAGAAATGGCCATACATCGCTCAATGCAGGACAGGTCGTAAATTATTAATTTTATGGTGTGCGTTATCCCCCCTGTGGTTTTTCTTGAATAACTTTTGACACATGGGGTGCACCTTGCTGAAATTTTTGGTAGCTGAGTTTACAACAATTATACACAGGCTTTTTTTTTTTAATTGAAATTGGTCGAGAAATTTGGGAGATAATAATGTTTTGATGACGTCATGTTGGTAAAAAAAGAATTATTTTAAAAATCGTAGAAAACAGAGTTTTAAAGAAAATTGCAAACGCAATTCACCAAAGATGTAAAATTACATTATCTTTAAAATGGCAATCTTTGATTTTCAAAATTTTGGGTTTTTGACCCGTAAAATAATTTTTTTTTTTTTATAAAATCCCCACAAAATCAAAATTTTCAAAGATATTAAAAAAACCGGAATATATGTAAGATAACTGAGTATGGGCAATACCCATACTAAATTTCATAGTAATATCTTCATTTTTGACTGAGTAATGGCTTCCTAAGTGTAAGAAACTGATGACGTCATTTTTTAATAACTTTTTTGGACATTTTTGGACAAGATACGAACGAATAATTACCTTTTTTGTATTTCTGAGCCAAAATTGGTCTAGGAACATGCCTTTTTATTTACATTTATCAATTTCTAATTTTGAGGTTTTCTGAAGAGCAAAATCGCTGTTCTGGACGTGGTAAATCCGAGGTCATTCACTTGACCTGGAAGGTCACCCGTTGACCTGAAACCTAAAAATCGCATACTGTTAGATTCATCTCATGACAGGAAACATGCTGGTTCTTACCGCATTGCTCTAAGTTGCTTGGTTTGGAAGTTAACAGGGGGGCCTGTCAGCCCCCCCTCCCCCGTACCCCCGTAGGGCGAAGGTGAAAAAAGCTCCCGTAGGGCGAGGGTTATAGTGCCCTGGTATGCGCCATGCGGCACTACAAAGGAATGCAGGGCATATTGACCGTGTCCAGGTATGTCGGGCACGTAAAACTTTCGTCTATAAATTCTGCCTGCCAAAAGAAATTGCGCGATCGGGTGGTGAGGTCAGGACCTGCACAACAAGCCTTGCTTAGCGCGGGTCCTGACCTCGGAAATCCATCCATACAAAACATTCGGACTAAATTTATTAAACAAAAAAAACAAAAAATCCTTTTGTAGCGCTGCATTCCTTCGCCAAAACGTCAATATCTTCAGCTGGAGTTTCAGCCAAACAAAACTTGCAGATAGGAGTTTCCAACACCGGCTTCAAAACTGCTATTTCAGGTAAAACCCCATGTTGAAGGTGAACTATTTCCTTTAACCTTCCCAAAAATATTGTTTCCTATATCACGTCACATTATCAAGCGCCGCCGCAATATAGATACCTAATACAGCACTCTAGGCTTTCAAACATATTTTCATATTCACAAGCAAAACCTAAATATTTAATTTATACCCATGGATGAGGGAAGAAAATAGATTTGCTGTAAACAATGAATGGTTGTGTTCAAAAGACGCCTTTTTGACGGTTCCTGATCATGGAATGTAATTAATAGTTGCAAGACTGAATTTCTGTAAAACCCACGCTATCAATAGTCAAGGGTGCTGAATTTGATGACGTCATTGGCACAATGCGCTGGCACATCAATGAATATGTGGATCACGCTTGTCAAGGTCACTTTCCATAACAATTTTTGGACAAGCATACCCATTTTTGGGTACAATCAAGGCCCAATAAGAAGGTACCTTCATCCAGCAATTTGATCAAATCTGACTCACTGGTGTTAACATCCCTGTCTATGTCACATCACATGATCACAGAATCACTTGCCCCTATACAAATCAATAATACATAACTATTTTTAAAGACTATACAGAGTTCTACCCAACTGATTTGTATAACAAAACTGCAAGAAAGACTGATTAAGATGTCCAAGTTATTTAAATACAATGTGGCTCCTAAGTCACTCCTATTTTGACAGTGAATGGGTAAAGATAGGATAAAAGTCCAATCTCCACATGTCCAAAATTCAGACTGGTTATTGGTTCAACTTTTTTGGAACGATTCAATCACAACTCATTTTGGAATCTGAATGATTCAATCAGAGTTCGATTCATGGATACAATTTTTAGAATTTATTCCTTCTGATTCAAGGAATCAAAACAAATAATTTAATCGATTCACGTTTGATTCAACATTTACATTTATGAGGTGAATTAATGTCCAATCAATACAAATGTAAACATGCATTTATATATGATCATTAAACCATTGTTACAGCAATAGTATTTCAGTATAAATGAATGTAGCCACTGGGACTGCATGTATTTGCACAATTTACCAGTGCACTTGAATCGTTAAAGTTTTTTTTTATTCAATCAGCCTTGATTTGATGCGGCTTTTGATTCAATCAGCCTTGATTTGATGTGGCTTTTGATTCAATCATGATTCATGAATCACAAGATCTGGTGGTGAATCAATTATGTTTTGATTCAATTAATTTTGATTGAACGATTCCAATTGATTCAATCAGTGTCGAATCAATAACCAGTCTGGGACTCCAAATCCTGGACATTTCATGCTATCAGAATGCAGACAATACTGACACATTGTTTACATTCTGATAGCATCAAGTCTGACGATAGGAAGTGTCCGTGATTACAGCATATTATCCTTACTCCTTCTCTAATGTTAGAAGGCTTACGCTTTACACCACAAATGTAGAATTGTCAATTCGCCCAAATTTGGAATTTAATGACATCACATCCGAGCATATGGCAGCTACAGGGATGACAACCCCTGGGGATAATACTTTAGCAACGCACCTCCCAAATTTTGGGAGCATGACAACCTTGGGAATCGGTTTTGTCTAAAAGATGTTCTGGGGGCCACAACCCCCACTGTTTTTCCGCAGCAAGCAAAGTATAAACGTGGGTCCCAGCGACTGTAATTGCTGTACACCTTACACCACAAATGTTGAATCATGGTTGGCAAAGTTGCTGTTTGCTGGTATGCATCTTGTACTCTTTTATACTCTTTTGAAATTTGTCGTACTCTTTGAAAAGGGAAAGTAAACAATCAAATCAGATATGATTAATAATCATATTTCATTTTATTGTCAACTGGATCAAGCTTTGGAGACCTCCAGCCCTCTATCAGAATACAAAAGAGTACACAATGTGTACCAGCAAACAGCAACTTTGCCAACCATGATGTCGATTCGCCAAAATTTGGAATTTAGTGACATCACATCCGATCATATGGCAGCTACAGGAATGACAACCCCTGGGGACAATGCTTTAGCAACGCACCTCCCAAATTTTGGGAGCATGACAACCCGGGGAATCGGTGTTGTCTATGGTCTGGGGGTCACAGCCCCCACGGGTTTTCTGCAGCGAGCAACGCGAGCCGAGTATAAACGTGGGTCCCAGCGACTGTAATTGCTGTAAAGACTAGGTCATGTTTGATTATGTTTGATTATGTTTTAGACTTTTCAGCTGTGGCAGATATGGCGGCAATACTTCAGTAACGCACATAAACGTGGGTCCCAGCGACTGTAATTGCTGTAAAGGTTAGGTCATGTTTGATTATGTTTTAGACTTTTCAGCTGTGGCAGATATGGCGGTAATACTTCAGCAACGCACATAAACGTGGGTCCCAGCGACTGTAATTGCTGTAAAGGTTAGGTCATATTTGATTATATTTTATACTTCAGCTGTGGCAGACATGGTGGTAATACTTCAGCAACGCACCGGCCAAATTTATTGGTTGGGAACAGTGGGTACGGTGTTAAAAAATGGGTCCAAATTACCATAGTTGGTGTATACATCATTGTGAAGTGTATATTGACATTGGTGAAATGCTCGATTTGTCAACATCTTGAGCACTAGGTTAAAATCTACAAAATGACCAGCTGATACTGACGGCCGACGGGCTAGGATTGTTGAGGATTATCACAGGAACAAGGCAAAGGGCCAAAAGACAGAGGTAACGGTGGGGCTGGCGTCACGGTCGCGGTCGGGCAATCAAATCAAGGTTCAAGTTACTATCACCGTTGTTGGTCTGGAGTCATGGAGGAGCTTTATGACGTCACCAGATTCTGGCTACGAGCGAATCTTAGGCGGACCCGATCAGATTTAATGGCTGCGAGCAGTAGGTTTGGTCCCGATCGGACTTAATGGCTACGAGCTGTAGGCCGACCCGATCGGACTTAATGGCTACGAGCTGTAGGCCAACCCGATCAGACTTAATGACTACGAGCTGTAGGCCGACCCGATCGGACTTAATGGCTACGAGCTGTAGGCCGACCCGATCGGACCTAATGGCGGGGTTAGATTAGGTTAGGTTAGGTTAGTTTATTTTCATTAATTCCAATATATTTCACTAGTAGCCATTAAATCCGATCGGGTCCGCCTAAGATTCGCTCGTAGCCAGAATCTGGTGACATCATAAAGCTTCCCCATGACTCCAGACCAACAACGGTGATAGTAACTTGAACCTTGATTTGATTGCCCGGCCGCGACGGTGACGCCAGCCCCACCGTTACCAAGACGGACACAACAACAACGGACAAACATCTCAAACTGTGAATTGTGATAAACTAGATATCTTACCTCATGAAAATTATCTTCCATATACATTTTACTACGATTGTGCAGCCTCACCAACCACTACTTACCCAATCCGCCGGACCCAGATTCACAAAAGCACACGTTGACGTCCGACTCCGCACACTGCACTACCGAAATGGCGGAAATCTGTAAAATTAGTGTTGTCACTTGCTGTTTCCCAAGCCTTCTGGCACATTCTTTTTGGTAAAATCCTACAAATTCCTCATCACTCTTTAAATGAACACAACAAATAATTAAGATAAACAAAATTGTTTAATTTCTTATTAAACATTGTCTAGAAAATGAAATGTCATTAATTTATACGGGTACCTACTGTTTAGATCGGCCAATATTAGATTTCGCGGAGCTGCCCATCCCGCGGTTATTTAATAATTTATATTGAAACATAATTCGTAAATAAGATATACATAAATAATAAAACCAAGAGGAATCGATATCAATGCCATAAACCCAATGTATGTTGTTCTGTAAGTTGAGGTCGACACATACATTTGATGGGTTTGAACAATTAGCAGCTCACTTTCGGATGAATACTGGATGAGGTTGATACGCCGGTTTTCCGTAAATAAATATTGTTTCGTTAACATGTATGTAGTATTTAGCAATAATAACAATCAAAAACGAATTGCTAATAGGCAATTATTTGAATAAAACTTAGTTCCGCCGTTGCAGTCACAGCGCCACCTGCCGGTGATATGGACCTTCATGACATGAGTTCAACGTCAAATACGATATGTTTGCTACATGGTCTCTACAGAAGACCATGTAGAGATTATCAAGGTTCTCAACAGCTGACAGCAAAAAAGGGCGCGCGGGTTCAATCCTCGGTTCGCGATAATTTTGAGAATGTGTAGACTGTCTGATAGTCTCGCAGACCAAATATGATCAGCGACCGACGTCGAGATAATGTAGACTTCTCAGGCAAGGCCATCCACCAAAAGGTCTCGAAATGGAAACCGTGCAGATTTCTCAGGGAAGATAATTTAGCTAGTTCTAAAAACTGTTTCTGAGTGTAGTGCTGCTATAATAAGGTCGGCGGGGAGGGGGGCGGTCGTCGCGTTTGCGGGGGTTGTGTGTGTGTGTACATGTATGTTCGTGAGTCGGGAAATGGTGCCTAGTCATAAGCGCTGAAAGTGCTTTTGCACCTTTCCCTCACACCATTCTTTGTTTCTTGCTTTTGTTAAATAAATCAACATCAACATGAACATCAGTACGGGTATCATGAGCTGTCAGTACAGTATCAGAACGGGTATCATGAGCTGTCAGTACAGTATCATAACGGGTATCATGAGCTGTCAGTACAGTATGAGTACGGGTATCATGAGCTGTCAGTACAGTATCAGCATGGGTATCATGAGCTGTCAGTACAGTATCAGAACGGGTATCATGAGCTGTCAGTACAGTATCAGAACGGGTATCATGAGCTGTCAGTACAGTATCAGAACGGGTATCATGAGCTGTCAGTACAGTATCAGAATTCAGAACGGGACACGGGTATCATGAGCGGAAAAAACGAATACCAGATTTATTTGGACGATAGATAACATCCGCAAAGAAATGAGTGAGTTGTTCTTTTATATGGCGTATGACGTTCATACAAGTTGTTTCTTATAGCCGGCCCCGCCTACTACAGTCACTGAAATGGGTTTCTGATGGCCGGCCCCGCCTACTACAGTCACTGACATGGGTTTCTGATGGACGGCCCCGCCCACTACAGTCACTGACATGGGTTTCTGATGGCCGGCCCCGCCTACTACAGTCTCTGACATGGGTCGACTGTGCCGCGCCGGCGCAGTGTTTTAACTCGAGGTCAAAACTGGCCTAAATTCACAAAACGACTATTTTTAAACGCCGTTGGCTTTGTGTTTACAAATGTCCAGGCATCATATAAAAGGCCAAGGCCGCAAAGGAAGCCGACTTTCGGTGCCGGCATTTGGAGGGCAGATGCAGAAATCGTAGTCAACATTCACTGTTTGATTATGGGTGAAAGGAAACAACAAACGGATTTCATTTTGGTATCAAATTATAGGCCAGACATTTCTCGTTGAGGCTATATGTAGTTTTTGACGATTCGTATGGGTTTTGACTGATTTTTGTTTGAAAATGTTAGGCATTGCAAGTTACAATTTTTGGAGAGTAGGGTTCTGTTGACCGAAGGCTACAAAAAATGACTCGCTAGAGCTCGATATGAGCCTATTGCCAAAGTATTGGTTAATGAATTATCTACATGCCCTGAAAATTTCAGCTGCGCTTGACTGAGCCCGTACTGTTGAGAGCCTGTTCAAGTTCGTGATGTCGACTCGGCCCGGCAGCGGACGGGGCGCGGGGACGCCCCCTGGTTATCTTCCGAATCAAGGATCGCAGCGAGACGCGCAAGGCGGCATTCGAACACCCTCAATAATACAAATATAAAGCACCCTAAACCATTTCAAATTGAGGTCACATGTCAGGTCACGGTCAGGTTAAAGGTCAAAATCGAGGTATTTGAGTTTGTGGGTCATACTTTCCATCCACAGCCTTCGATTGCGACCATGTTCACCTAAAGTGCTTTCAAAGGTATGACACACAACCCGAATCAGCTAAAGTGAGATTGTTGGCCAAAGTCTAGGTCAAGGTCACCAGGGGCGTAGGAACTATGTTCAAGTTGGGGGGGGGGGGGGGGTGGAGGCATTCTGAAGTCGATTATTTCCATGCAACACCCATAGGCGTAATGTAAAAAAAAAAAAAATGTGTGTGTGTGTGTGTGTGGGGGGGGGGGGGGGGCTGCCCCCCCCTCCCCCACATTCCTACACCTATGAAGGTCACTATGCGAAAAATATATACGAAAGTCATGCAACACATGTTTTATGGGTTATTTAGACATATAATTCGATATTGATGGTCATTTTACCACCTGACTTCATTTGCGTGAAGCTAGTGTCAAGCTCAGGTCCAGGTCAGGTCACATAAGGTCAAAATTTGAAATTGATAAATTCATATAATAAAGGCATGTTTTTGGACCAGTTTTGCCTAATAAATACAGCGGTGAAATTAATTTGTTCGTAGCTGGTCATTAACCCCCCACCCCCTCCCCCTCCCCAGAACAAAAATGAATTAATGAGTTACCCATACTTTAGAAGCCATAAGTCAGTCAAAAATGGTGGTATCATTTATAAATACATGACAATTGTAAATTAGTTTTCACTCCGATTAATTGGCATTGCCAGACCTTTCATTTCACATACAAACCGTCACTGTACTTATCATAGTTTTCACGCTACGAATTTAGGCCAGTTTTGACCTAGAGTTAAAACACTGTGCGGCGGCTGAGCGGCACACTCGGTGTTAGCCAAGGCCATAGAGACTAGGTAGACCCGTCCGGGGTAGGCAGCGAAATGCGTGATGTCACGGGCACGTGACGTCACACGCTCCCTATTCAAATAGTGTTAAATCGGCCTACTTTCGCGTCCTACCATTTGCATGCCTTAGATGCCAGAAGGATTAATTGAGCACTAAATTATAGATTGAAATGTCCTCTACAGCTCGCTTTTGGGACATTTTCTCCTAAATTGCAAGGGTGAGCCGCTAGACGATGTTAAAGCGAGGCATGCAACCGAGCGAGGCCCATGCCCATATAAGGCAATGTTTGGATTTTGGCCACGGGGGAACTGTCGCTGGATGCTGTTTTTGGTTGAAGTGCGAATTTTGTATTATTTCACCTGGTTGTTGATGAAGTACGGTGACTTGCGGATACTTTGTAGTAGTATCTATCAGGTGAAAGTATTTTTACATCTGGATTACACTTGTTTCACCTACAATTATGTTGTAGATCGTTGAGTGACGAATGCGTCACCGTAAATAAACATGGCGGCCGCGCCGGTCGAAGGCGTAATTCTTTTGGTAGACCGAGAAGTGCCACGAGACGGTCTACGAAAGGAAATACGCTTCTCCCGATTCGGCCACCCCATTGGTGGAAATCGAGCTGGAAAGTGACGCCATGAGACAGGGTGGACACGTTACGGAGATAGCCATGACACCCCCGGGTGTTAGCGAGGCGCCAAGTGCCAAGGGACTCCGTGTTAGAGTGTTTCGCGAAGTTCCGGATGTAACGTCATAGCAACGGTCGACCATTTTGGAAGTCCGAAACCGCTATATTCCAACCTTATTTTCGGTCCTTGATCGGAATTTGGGCGTAGTGCTGAAATTATTTCACCACACTCATACATACTAGTTTTCAAAGTTTAGAGCAACACAGTTCAACACTTTTCAATTTAGCCCCACCATTTTACGACCGCATTTTTAGAGCATCGTCCCCGGCGATGAACTGAATTTCGGATTTAGGGCCACACAAAGTCTTCTATGAGGAGGGAAAGGATTTTTGTGTCAGTGTCTCCCATCAGTCTGCTCTGTGCCTCTGTGGTCCTCTTCAATGTATTTGTGCAGTGATCAGTAGCGGATTCAGAGGGAGATATCACCAACTCACGGCCGCGGACGGCCGTGAGTTGGTTGACACCGTGTTGGCTGAAACGTGAGTGTCCGGTCGGCTTCAGCCGTTCCCGCCCACCGCTTTGTTTGGGTCAGCCAGCTAAGTCAGCTGACGGGCTGACCTTGAGCGGGACCCGGCCCTGGCCCTGACCTCTGCGCGGGGTCTGTGCTCAGCTGGCCAGACAAGAGTGTCCGTTTCTTGCTCGGCTGCCCGTCGGACCCTGCTGAACCTGGCAGTACCTTCCAGTGGAGCTACACGGCTCAGCGTTCTCTGGACGTCTGCGTGATGGATCGGGATCTTCTCCGCCTGCTGTTGCTCCTGATCTTCGTGCGGCTCATCGCTTCGGCGACAGTTCCGGCTGCCGTCCGGCCCCGACATGGTACCAAGGGATGGACGTACCGCAGCTCTGGCCGTGACGTCATCGGTTGGCCTTCACCGCTGCCGCAGCTGGGCGGCCCGCCTGCGTCCGCGCAGGCGCAGGACGCGGAACTGCTGCTGCCATCTGTAGCCTTTCTCATAAATAATTTTAACAATCTTACTACTGTAGTAGAATTGTAGTTTCAAGTTTACTACTTACTACTGTCGCGTGTTTCATAAAGCGTAGTACTTTGTATTGTTGTAGGTTAGTAAAAATGACATGATAGTAATCTGCTGCGTGAAAGACAAAACAAGGACTTTATAAATTGCTGTGATATATTGGTAAAAATGAAACGAAATACGAAAAAGCATTCTAATATTTTTAAAAGGAAATATATCATTGTATGAAAACGAAAACAACAAACCTAAAGAACACACGAAACAATTTAAAATAGCCAAACTTAAAAGGTAGTAGTCAAGAACATTACAAAAGGATATGACCTTGGATTGCTGCACAAATTAGATAAACAGTGTGATGCACCGCGAATTGAGTTTGCTTTGGTCTCTTGTCGCTTTTTACTTCATTCACTTTCTGTTATATTAAATTGCTAAGTACTACTATCTACTATGAAACCTAATACGCTGAAGCGGACAAAGAAGACAGCGCTGTTTAAAGAAATCCGAGAGAGGAAGGAGGTGAGCATATTCTAAGATTCATCTTACACATGATTGTGAATTATTTACGTCATGTTGATCCGTTCTCTAAATATTCGTCTGTTTCTTCTCCTCTCTCTTCTCTCATATTCCATACCGTTCACGAGTGGTAGGCGAGATAAAGACTGGCTGGTCCATAAGTTTTTACTACGGAAAGGAGCATGTGTTTATTTGGTGGTAGAGTTGCATTTTTTTAACAATTCTACTACCGTCGGAAAATCAGCTGACCATTATGAAACAGAACGCGTCAATTTGCTTACTAACTAGTAGTAACATTGTAGAGTTGTAAAGTTGTAAAGTCTCGAGTGTAGTAAGTAGTAGTTTTTGCTTTATGAAACACAATTTTACAACTTTACTACACAATCTTACAACTATACTACAAAATTGTACTACCAAACCTTTATGAGAAAGGCCACTGGTGGCGGCCCGGCGCGCGGCAGGAGGACTCGGCGCGGCGGACGCGGCCGAGCGCGCGGACGGAGAGCGGGACGGCGACACCGGCGTGGGGAGCGTCAACAGGGGGCACCGGGGGGACGTGAGAGTGTGTGTTTTTCCGCTTTAAACATCAGATCGCTGAAACCCAAAATACTGTCGCTGCGGCACGACCTTAACTTGTATAGCTGTGATGTCTGTGTTCTTTCTGAAACTTGGCTAAAACCTGAAACACTCACGGTACATTAACTTCCCTGGTTATACTTTGACACGCGCGGACCGACCTGATGGTAGAGGCTATGGGGGAGTTGCTGTTCTTAGTAGGTCGGATTTTAAAGTTAGGAGGCTCCAGTCAGTATGTGCTTCTGATCAATGTAAATTAGAAACTGTATGGCTTTCAGTGACCAGTTTGCGTAGGCGCCGTTTCAACGTGTGTGCTGTGTATAGGCCCCACATCACAGCTCTGCTCAGATTGCTATCGATTTAGAATGTCTGGAGACCCAAGTGCAGCGTGTCTTACTTAGTTCTACCGATCCTCTTATCATCACTGGCGACATTAATTGTAATCTTCTAGGAACGGACGCAGACCCTTGTAGAGTCAGACTTTTAGAGTTTTTAGACAACTTATCCCTGTTCCAACATGTACGCGCCCCCACTTTTAGGTCTGGGTCACTGTTAGATGTTTTTATCACGAACTTTTTTTTTTTACTTTTACAACTGATGCTCAAGTACATCAATGCGCCTATAGTGATCATTCTTGTATTGTTGCCCACCTTGATATCCCTAAAGCACGTGCGAAGCCGAGATTCATATACTCTAGACGTCTACATAGGATGAATGTGTTAGATTTTCATTTTTCGCTGTGCCGTACTGACTGGAGCCCAGTGTTCTCGCGCGCGGGAGTTGCCGATCAGTGGACTGCCTTCTCCGATCTGTTTCTGTCTATTCTTGACTTTCATGCCCCTTCACAGCGCATCAAGCTGTACAACCCTTCGGCACCCCCTGTCTCGGACGCCACCTTGCGGCTGATGGCTCAGCGCCGCGGACTTCTTGCCCGCAGTGGTAGGACCCCGGCCTTCATCGCTCTAGATAAGAAAGTAAAATCAGACATCCGGTATGATGTAAGACGAGATATTTCCAGGCGGGTGAGCGAGCAGGGTCCTACTACAATTTTTCGGAACATTCGCCAAATTATAGAGGGCAAGAAGTCCGCACAGAGAGCTGCGCCTGAGGCCACACCCGACGAGCTAAACAAGTACTTCGTCGGGGTGGGGCCTCGTGTCGCGGGTGAGGTTCGGGACAGGGGGGAGCCCCTTCAGCTTCCCTGTAGACTCCCGAGGGTTGGCGCTTGCGCTTTCTTTCTGGAGCCTGTTTCTCTCGACTTACTTCATTCTACCCTCTTTTCTATGCAAAATTCTGGAGCCTGTGGTTCTGACGGCATCTGCATCCGGGTTTTGAAACTTTGTCTTGACGTCATCGGCCATGTCTTCCTTCATATCATCAACACCTGTCTCACAACCTGTGAATTTCCCGCGTCCTGGAAACACTCTATCGTACATCCTATTCACAAATCCGGGAGCCTCTCCGAAACTTCAAACTTCCGTCCCATCTCCATCGTCCCCGCCTTCCCAAAGCTAGTAGAGAAAGTTGTGCAGCGGCAACTGTACACTTATATGTCTAACAATCATCTTTTTTCCTCATCCCAGCACGGTTTTCGCTCAAATCACTCCACCAAAACCGCGCTTCTTACCGTATCCGATAATATCCTTTACGCCACCGACCACCAGGACATCACCCTCCTCTGTCTCATTGATCTGTCAAAATGCTTTGACGTGATCGACCACGCAAAGCTCCTTTCCAAACTGCAAACCTATTCTATCGATCCTACCTGGTTTTCCTCTTACCTCACTGGCCACACTCAATCTGTTTATACAGCTGACGGGCGTGGAAACCGTCACCTTTCCCGATCCCTACCCAATCCTATCGGTGTCTTCCAAGGATCCTCACTTGGCCCGCTCCTATTCCAGATTTTCGCCAACGATCTTTCCCTGTTCGCACCACAGGCGCACGTGGTGCAGTACGCTGACAATACCCAAATTCTGGTCTCAGGCAAAAAAGGATCCCTCCCTCAGCTCATTGCTACCATGGAACAGGCTTTATCATCTCTCGATGCCTGGTTCCATTCCCATGGTTTGAAAGTAAATACCGGGAAAACAGAACTCATGGTCTGTGGTTCCCGTCAAAATTGTCGCGGCATGGCCCGACCACTATTCGGTTCCGCGAGGACATAGTGCGTGAGAGCCCCACGGTGAGGAACCTTGGCGTACTGTTCGACAAGAACCTCTCGTGGGACTCACACGTATCTGCCCTCGTCAAAAAATGTAACGGTATCCTCATCGGCCTGACCCACGTGCGTCATCAGATCCCTTCGTCACTTCTTCCTATCATAGTCGACGCCCTTGTCATCTCGCACGTCCGATACTGTTTGACGGTGTTCGGCAAAGGCTCAGAGAAAAACATGCAGCGCCTCCAAAAGATCCTCAATTTTGGCTTGCGCGCTGTCTCTGGCCGGCGTAAATTTGATCACATATCGGACGTGCGAGATGAACTGGGCTGGCCCACCGCCCGGCAGCTGAACGAACTTCAATCCCTCAATCTTCTTCACAAAATTCGCACCACCGGGGAACCACAGGCTCTCGCTTCCCGGCTTTCGACAAACTCTGAGTTTCGATCTAGAAGCACACGCCAGGACGCTGATTTGGCCCTCCCGCGCGTGAGAACCGAAGCCGGCAAGAGACGATTTGTATACAGTGTAGCGCAGCGCTACAACGCGTTGCCGCCGGACCTGCGTGAGGCCTCTTTACCATCTTTTAAACGTCAGCTCGGTGATCTTTTACATGGTGTATGATGGGTGTCGTGTATGTTTATGTCGATCGCTATGTGAATGTGTGTATGATCATGGAGTGTATTTTAGTTTTTGTATGCATGTTGCTAAGTGTCGTTTTTAACATGTCTCTACCTTTTAACCATGACGCGACACTCAGAATAGCCGTTTTATGCATCGGAGAGTGTTTTTACTGTCAATACATATGGGGCCATGGCGCGTATTTCAGTTTCCCGCTACTAAATTGCCACAGGCTAGTACTTAGGGAGATGTATCAGTAAAAATATAGATATTGCTTTGAAATTCGGTTTGGGCATCGTCCATACTTGGTTCTCCAATACATCTTCCGTTTTTTTTTTAAATCCTATTCCATGCGGGTGCCCAGAATTACGTTAACCTGCGGGGGGGGGGGCAGATTCTGCCCCCCCAGAAATCTCGAGAACCGCTCGGTCCATTTCGATGGAGAAAACGCTATTCGATTCGTCATGACAAGATCTCTCTTTTTGGACCCCGACATTTTTGTTTTGTTCAAAAATGGTGGGACAGGGGGCAACAAATCCGAAAATTTTGGGTGTTTTTTGAAAGGTCATTGCGGCTATGTGGCTTGCCCAATTTCCATTCCCCAAACGTTTTTGAGCTTCAAATGTACTTGTTTTTAATATATCAAAAGACAAAAAACAAAATAAAAAACCATAGGCGTATTCAGGGAATGTAAAATGGGGGGATTTTCTGAAGAAAAAATATGTGCTGTTCGTGATTGTTTAGGACGACATGAACATTACATGTGGACATTATATGCTGTAATTGGTTAAATTTGATATATTGCGCATAGGCGGATCTAGGAAAAACATGGGGGGGGGGGGGGGGGGCACCATGCGCGTAACGCTTTTATCATCTTACTAATTTGAAGTTGGACCTAATTTGAGGGTGGGTATAGCCTCCCATTTTGTTATCCTGAGTGCGCTTCTGCCCCCAAAATATGTACAATCCCAGTATATATGATGCATATTGCATTGGAATTGTTTCTGACGCATTTATTGCACTGCAAACTACGAAGGAAGTATGCGCCGCAAAACCGCATTCGTAACACCCTACCCAAAACAGGAGCCTGGAACCGCCTCTGCTGAACCGATTATTTCAAAATGTTGACACAACACGCGCCATTCAATTTTGGGAAAATGTCACAAAGTTTCAGGACGCTAGGTCTAACGGTTCAGAAGCGGCAAGTGAAAAGCCACCGGGAGGGGCAGAATCTGCCCCGCAGGGAATAGGGTTACCCGACAATTTTGATTTTGTTCGAAATGTTCCCGCAAAATCATTTTTGTCATCACAAAATCAAAATGTTATAATATATTCAAAAACTTGAAGCTATATTGGAGAACCAAGTATGAACGAAGCCCAAACAGAATTTCAAAGCAATATTTATATTGTTGACTGACTTAGTCTCCCTAAGTACTAGCCTGTGGCAATTTAGTAGCGGGAAACTAAAATACGCGTCCAGGACCTTCATTGAGCCTCGATCGAAAGGACCCATAGCCGATCAAAGTGACTCCCAGCAGACCCAATTAGGTCTCCAGATGGCTCACTGGCGTCCCCAGAGGGTCCAATATTGTTTGAAAATTGTCAAGTTTAGATCTTACATGCCTGTTTCGCATTTGAAGTGCACTAAGGTTAACCCAGCGGTTACTGGGGTATTTCTCATAACACGACTTATTGGGGGCTTTCCCCCTCTATCTCCGTAACCACAATACCAATCATACAAATTCAACCGGCATTCGATAGCGCTGGAAATATTGTCGTTCGAAACTATTTTGTTATCGACCTCGGGTCACCGATGACGTCACAGGTCAGGTCAAACATAAAATATTCCCCAATGTCTAGCAGACATGGATGGTGGCATGTCTTGAAGGAAATAACGTTATTTTAAGGATCATTGATCTGTAAATCTACATGCCTTTTGCGCCCGACCAGACACTTCGGAATACCATTCAGACCTTTCGATTACGATGAGTCAGGTCAAGGTCATTTTAGGTCACGTGGTCAAACTGCTGATTACAGTAATTTGGCGTTATTATGGATGTTGATGTGGTAGTTTTTCGTGTAAAGACAGTCTTCGCGCAGTGTCTACTGTCTGCACGTGCGCATTGCACGCAGCGCCCGCATCCACAATCGCATGTAGGTACCTGCAAGCTCCGCCCACATCCACCTGCGTAACGTCTGCACGCACGCACGCAGCCTCCCGCAGTCACCGCACTGGCGGCAAGTTCAAGCTGCAGAAAAAATCGCAATTCTTACTTTTTTATTATTACGCCGTTCACCACCAGCTCACTACTAACAAATAAATACGAGGAACATCAGTGTATGAGGAATGTATATACGGCACTGCTTCACAGCGCTTAACGGAATGGTTACCCCTTTGGTGACCAGAATCACTCGTTATCCCCGACTGAAATGTAATATGCATTGCACGTTCCGCAGAAAAGGTGCCGTACAAGACGTCTTTTAACTCGTAAACTGTAGCACAAAGCCAGCCATCTTTCTGCAATTATTGATTTCGATGCTAGTTGCGATAATGTAATGCCAGTAGCTTTGAAATTCACTGTGAATTGAAAAGGGCAGGACAAATATGCGGCTGCCGCTGTCGCTTGCTGGTGACGGAATCAGCTTCTACGAGGGCGTGGGGGGGGGGACACTGTTGCCGCCGGAATGTCCTCGCAGGTGGACGCTGGGCGCGCTATGGAGACGGCAGCTTCCGGCAGCTCATCTTGGAAAGATGGAGTCGAATGTGTCGAATGTTACGAAGCCTGCGGGCACTCACGACACCGGCGTAGCTCGGAACTAAGCCCTCCATCCAGAATGTGTCTATGAGCTGCAGCAGGGGCAACCGGGCGATCGGACCCAGGTGACGGAGGTGCTCGTTACAAACGCCGTCCGGTCCAGGGGCCTTGCTCAAGTGGAGTCGCGGGAGGTGCCAGACCAGTTCCTCGAGGCTGAACTCCGAGCAGCTGGCGCGGCGCTGGCCTGTGCACTCCTGACTGCTGCAGAGTCTGAGGTCAGTTCACTTCTACTTGGCCGCACGGTCCAGCTTGGGCACTCGTACTTGCCTCGAGACGTGGGAGTACGTCTGGTTGAACGCCACCGCCTTCTGCCAGCCTCAGACAAGGAGGCGGCCGCCCTCTCATAGCCTCCCCGGGTCGGTGGTCGTCGGATGAGCCCTCCCATATCTTCAGGAGCTTCGTAACCCTCCCCAAGCTGGCCGGCTTGTTGACCAGCCGCCCGGGGCGCCTCCTGGCGCTCTGCGACTGCTCTATGCATCTCTGGAGCCATGGCCCAGGGCTTCGGGTCCGCTCTCGCCCCACGCGGGATGCGGTGCACGCTGGCGCGGCGGAGCACCTCGGTGAACAGGGTGGCCAGTGCCAAGGCCGTGACCTGCGGAGGCTCTGCCCCGGAGAAGGCCACCTAGCAGTCGGCCTGAAAGGCCACAAATCGGCCTTGTGGAAGGTCCATTTGGTCTGCGACTAGTAAGCTGGTCGGCGACCATTAGTCGGCGACTGGTAGGCTCGAAGGCTCGTGGATATTCTGAAAGAAAGATAACATAAAGCATGTTAAAATACAAAGCGTCCTTACAATGGGACCTAATTGACCTGGAGTAATGAATCGAAGTCCATTACGCTGCTCATGATGACGGCCCATGATTGATTACTTTCACGATTTATTTCAATGTTGAAAAATTGAAAAGTTGCATGTTCTATGTTATAATATTGGCAGTAACAAATCATGGATTATGACCAATCAAAAAACTTAAATGGAACGATAAAACAATTACTAGAAAAGACGAAGCATGACAATCATGACCAAATCATCCAATGTTCTGCCAGATGTATTTAACTGTGGGAAATGACGCAATAATAGTGTGAACAAACTCTGTTCCTGCGACAGACTACATGTTAAACCAGAACCCTGCAAAATGCACCAAACACCAATGAGACAAATCGTACAATACAAGCAAAAATTATCCACCTGGTCCATGCTGTGAACAGGGCTGGTGTCATGACTCCCCTTTGGCTGTCAAAGGTGGGGCCATATTGTCTTTTGGCCCCCGTTTTTCCAGTACCAACCAGAACCTGTTTTTGTATTTTAACACGCGCACTGGAGGGCCTCTGAAAATTACACTCACGGCGGAATCCGCCCCCTCCCCCCACATAGATCTCGGCCCTCATAAGAGCCACAATAACGAAATGTGTAGGGTAGAGAGGTGCAGTGTGGGATCTCTGTTTTGTGAAAATTTCATGACCCTAGGTCAATATCTTCAAGGTCAAATGAGGTCAAATATGCTCAATTTTGTTTGTTATGCGCTCCTTGGCTTGATATTGTTGGGTCCTTGGCACGCAGTGATTGCATGTATAATGTATATACCCCCAAAATGGGTTTAATGATTCGTTGGAAAGTCTAATGATACAATAGGTATGCTAGAAGTTGCATTTGACCTCAGGTCATTTACATATCAACATTTCACTGCGGCCATTTTGGACATTTTGCAGTATTTTTAATTTGATGGCCTATAACTCAAAAGGTTTTCGGTCGATTTTAATTTTTCTTACTTTAACCCGCCATTGACTAAGGGGGGGGGGCGTTTAACGCCCCCTGATGAAGTTTCGTAATAGCTCATCAACGTAAAACTTCGGGTACTTTCTCATAAATCAAGTTTACGTCTTCTGTACAAAATAAAGCAATTTCGTCGAACAATTTCGAGTTATATCGAATTTAGTGACGTCACTACACACGAGTTTTACCCCAAAATCAGATCAACTTTGCCAGGCCGTAGAAATGCCATATTTAAAAGCAAAATGCAATCGAAAAATGCCAACAGATAGAAAATTGCAAGGGCTACAAACTAGCTATCTCGAAATTGGAAATAAATCTGGGTTTAGACCCAAAAAAATAAAAATAGAAAATGTAGAAAATGACCACAAAATCGAGTTCTTCAAAGATATTAAAAAAGCTGGAATATATTCAGAGAACCACATATGGGAAACCACCATACCAAATTTCACATCGATATCACCATTTTTGACTGACGTATGGCATCTAAAGTATGGGTAACTCATGATGTCATATTAAAAAAATGCTTTTGTTTTGCCTTTTTTACCAGATACAGACAAATAAATTGCACCACTATATTTCTTAGACAAAACTGATTTATAAATATGCCATTTGTATTTATATTTATTAATAATTTTGACTTTCAGTGACCTGAACATGACCTGAACGTGACATTAACTTCACGTAAATGACGTCAGGTGGTACAATGACTATCACTATCGAATTCTACGTGGAAAATAACTCATAAAACATGTGTTGCATGACTTTCGTAGATATTTTAAGCATATACCTTTTGTGACATGACCTTAACTTTGGCCAACAATCTCAGTTTAGGTCATGCGGGATGTGTATCATACCTTTGGCAGCACTTTGGGTGATCATGGTCGTAATCGAAGGCTTTGGATGGAAAATATGGCCCATAAGCTCAAATACGTCGATTTTGACCCTTGACCTGACCGTGACCTGACATTTGACCTCACGTTGATTTTTTTTTAGTATGCTTAGATTCATCTCGTTGAGAGCTTTTGACTTCCGCCTTGTGCGTATCGCTGAGATACTTGGTTCGGAAGATAGCCAGGGGGGGGGGGGGGAGAGGTAACGCCCCCCCGTCAATGGCGTTCGACTGAGACCCCAGTCAATGTCGGGTTAAGTCCGGTCGAGCGGTCTACTAGTCCGACGCCATTAATAATAATTACAATAAATATTGGCGACCCGGGGGTTGATGCCACCCCCTCGGTTTTTTGGGAATAACTTGCGTAAATATCAACCGATTGCAATGAAACTTTCAGTACCCTACTTGTAAACAATTTGACACAAATGCGGGAAATTTTGAAGTTATAGGTTACATGACCCGTGACCTTCGACCTGTTTTTCAAGGTCATGTCAGGCGCAACTGGCGCCCAGTAGTATTGATCCTTGTAACTTGTGCAGTTTCATAGTATTTGTTGTTCAGGAAGCATATGCACAGGTGTTTCCAGGTGGCAGTTGTGGTTTCCATTGAGATTGTGATCTCGTTTTACTTTTTCAGAGGTCAATCGAGGTCACTGACCTCCAATGACCTCATATTACGTTTTTGGCTTCTAGCAGTATCTAGGACATTTTGTGACGCTGATTTCAAATATGGGATCCATTTTACATCATGTTATGTTCCAGTGGGGTCATGCGCCCCAACAGGTCAACCGAGGTCACTGACCTCAAATGACCTGACCTGACCTTTTTGGAATTTGGCAGTTTCTAGGACATTTTGTGACGCTGATTACGAATTTGGCACCCATTAAGCATTATGATATCCTCATTCACGATTCTAGCTCGATAAAATTCAATTTATACGCATTTTCAATTTTGATGACATTTGGGTCATTGACATGACCTCAGAGGTCACCTAATGACCTATAACCTTATAATTGGATATCAATGGCTTCCTCTCGTGACAAGCAACACGCTCGTTTTTGAGTCGAAGCTCTAGCCCAATTAGGGGCTAAACGCTAGGGGGGTCGTACCCCCCCCCCCCCCCCCTGCACGGTCACGCACTGATCGGACGCTGCACGGGCGAGGGTTAATAGGGTTTGTCGAGCTTAGTTGTTGTATCATCATAGTCAGAATGTTTAGATACATCATTTCATTAATTTTAAAAGAAATCCAAGGGGTCCGCCCTGGCTGACCCCAAATGACCTTGACCTTTGACCTACTTTAGCTCAGCTGATAGCGCTTGCCGAGCGTATATTTTATGTTCATCGTATTCAGGACGTCAATATATATACATGTGCAAATTTGTTAAGCAAATCAAAGGGGTCCACCCTAAATGACCTTGACCTTTGGCCCGCTATAACTTCCTTTTGAGGGCTTTCCGAGCTTATCTTTTGACTTTTTCGTAATAACACGAGCACATTCTATCATTGTGGACATTTTCAAGCGATTCTGAGGGGTCCGCCTAGCCGAATATCGATCGAATATCGATCTTGAATTTGAATTGGTTGCCAACTTGATAGACGTGGAGCAACCGCAGGATGAAATGTCATGTGAATTGGCGCGTCGCGGCATTTTCTAGCCTCTTGTTTTTAGTTTAGCCCAAAATATTTTTTTCAACAACTATTTACCGCCATATTCCTGCGATTAACTACCCCCTTCGACACCTGACAAAATGTTTAGTTTTACCGGACCCAGCTGTTAATATTCAATTCCTATGAACAGCACTGTAACTTTAGCTCTTTTAGTAGCCAAGATTATCGCAAGCCACACCCATGGTTGTCAACGCCGTTACGCAGAACCACTCGGCCAATAGCATGGCGCGATACATCCACGACGGCCAATTGTAGGCTGTGATACAGCCACGCTGCCGCCAAGTGCCTAGCACCTGCAATGCATGGTGCAGGTGCTAGGCACACTCATAATTGTTTTTCATATATACATACATTGTTAATTTACTCAATGTTTGATGTGGTGATTCCAAATCTGATACCCGTTTGTGGGGAAAAACTGATAAGGCAAGGGTAATGCCACGTTATTTCAGTTGAGAGGGCAACTTCTTTCTAAAGGGCTCATTTGAATGAAATGTGGGCCTTTAACTATAAAAATGGACCCATTTTACACTATGAATAAGGGAATTTTTAATGTAAACAGCAGTCTTATGCTTATATTTTAGGTCCAATTTCAGTTTCAGGCATAAATTCGTATTTCCTGAGGTTCTGATTCCAAAACGGATACTCATTTGTGGTAAAGATACGCATTTTGTCAGAGCACTTTATGAATCAGCACGTCAAAAACCTCATAAAATGCCAAATGTATGCATGAAAGAGAAACATGACCTACAGTAAACATTTACCACATTTTTTCACTTTAGTGGTTTGGATTCATTCATAATTTTTGTTTTTAATTTACATTCATTCATTTTGGCACGCAAAGGGACCTGCTTAGGGTTGCAGGGGTGACTGCCCCTCCTGCCCCAATTGTGGCACTGCCCTGGTGATAGGGCAGGCAGTATAAGACAGGAGTGCCTACAAGACAGTTAATGTGGTCTTGAAAATGCATATCTGCCCTACAAATAAGAGTCAGATTTGAAATTAGCACATACAAAACTTCAAAGAATGCAAAATTTATGCATGGAACTAAGTTTGGACATGGAGTAAAAAATACCTAAATTTCTCTTAACTTTGACAAGTTTGACATTACACCAGTATACCCTGATGTCAGATGCAGTGAAGTCCTGACAAATTCATGAAATTGGTGTCAATAAATGTCTGACATGAGGGAAAGTGCACACAAAATACTAAGAAATAATAAACAGCATAAAAAGTGAGACATTCAGAAATGTCCATAGTTTTACCATAGTAGAAAACATACTGTAATGCATATTGGTGGATATTTAGTTTAAATATTCAAACACAACTTACTACCTAGTAGATAATGAAGGGTGTGTTCTTTAGAACATTCTGAATCAGAATGCTGAGGGGAATGATGTAGTAAGCCATTCTTTAGATTCCCCATGGGGACTGGCCGGAATATTCCTGTCATTCTGCCAGAACGAGGGGAATGGAAAGAGCAGCCTGAGCTAAGATGGAGGTCCCCGGTGGAGTGGTGGATTTGCAGAAGTGCAGTAATAAATGTTTGAATTTATGTTAATTGCTTTATTTTTGTTCAAATCTGTTTGCAAGGGACAGAAACGGTGTGAAAATTGTTTCAACGGATTTGGCATGTTGTAGTATAACATGCCAACAATCGGTACAGCATGTTGGCATGTTGGCATGTTGTAGTACAGCATTTGACATGTTGTAGTACAACAACCGGTACAACTTGTACCGGTGACGCTCTTCCAACAAACACAGCACAAATATTCATAAGAACATTCAGTCTTGGAGGCGGAATTAAGAATTGTATCACAGTGTCACATTCTGATTTGGAATGCTCTAAGAATGCGGCCACAAATCTTAACCACCAATGGAAATTTAATGACTGTCAAATTCCATACAAACAAAACCATATCTCTATCACAAAGCACTTTGGAAGATATAACCTGACAAGGCAAGGCAAGGCAGTATGAGAAAGCAGTACAAGACAGTTAAGGTGGTCTTTAAAAAACATTTACACAAACATTTTTTTGTACCTCAAGAAGAAAAAACAGTGAACTAGGTTCAATCTAGCACATCATTTCTGCTGGCGTTCCCAAATAACAAATAGGTGGGTAGGTAACAATTTTGTCTGAAGTCTTTCATTCTCAATTTTGATGTTTTTTTTTATCTGACTCAGTTTTGTGAGCTATTCTGAAAATGGCAATTCCAGGTCATTTCTGTAACCATTCACTAACAATCCTTAAGCATGTTTTACCATTAAAATCAACACAAATTCGGAAAAAGCAGGGTCTACCGACTACAACTCTGCCACAACTCAATTCAGAGCACAGACACTATATCAGCAACTACCATCTCACAATCGTTATTATCTTGTTTTACACAGCTATACACTATATCTCAGTCGTATTCCGCTTTTGCACACCTTTTCATAGGAAAATTGAATATTTTATACTAATTCTACACGTCTGATTTCAGAGTACTATCGATACCATTGGCCCTATCCTCAAATATTACTCTAAAAGTTGAAAAATTACAAAATGCAAATTATTCCGATATATTTCGAGCACAGCTCTTCGTCTGTCGTTAACCCTAAACCTAGTCGCATAATGCAGAAATCGTCTCAATTGCCTTATCTATGCCCACAAAATTCAAATAATGCACTCCGTGACTATTTCATATCCCACCCCTCAGTTCCAATATCTATCTCACGATTCACATCCAATCACAACATGCAATTCATACAGCAGCAAGCAGCTTGGGTTTAGGCATACAACATACATTCTAAAACATCTTACAAGTACCGCGTAGCTATCCACAATACCTAGTGTGGAAGAAGTTGCCATGATGTAGTATTGTCATTAATTTTAGGCCTCGCATCTCGAATGCAAATAGATTCAGCGATCCTCCTATCCGCTTCGTCTCTGCAGACACGCAGGATTCTGGCAGTCAAGGTGGTGTCATTAGGACTCAGTTCCGGATGTTTTTGAGTGACATGGTCCCCGAGTGGTGTATCCGCCTCCCCATTGATTCCACCCCTCCGATGTTCGTTATATCTCAGTCTCACTGGCCTGCTAGTCTCCACTATATAATTATCCCCACAGTGACTACATGTCAATTCATAGACCACATTTTTAGTCCCACACTTCTTCTTCAGCCCCGCGTGGCACGAATGGCAGCGCCTACGTCCAGAGGGACATGGTAGTGGATTCAGACGTGACCTGACGAGCCGCTTCTTCAACGTATTGCTGTTGGTCCAGGCTATTTCAACTGGGAGACCCGAGCTTCTTGCCACGCTCTTCACCTGTGCCGCCACCCTGTCGCTGATAAAGGGTAGCCTGATGTAGGCGTTCTCCTTTCTCTGTTGTCTCCTATGTTCTTGCTCCTCTCTTCCTCTGTCTCTACCTGTTTCATACTTCCTTCGTTCTCTCCTGATGTGCTCCTTGACCATTTTATCTGGATAACCATTCTTAGTGAAGAGATTTCTCATCTTCTCGAGCCCTATGTGTTTCGCTGCTGTGTCCGAGCCTATTCGGATCGCTCGGGTTATCTGTGACGTCAGTACGGCTCTTTTTGTTGCCATTGCATGTGCCGAGTCATACGGCAGGATGATTGGTGCCGCCATAGGTTTAACATGCAGTTCAGTGCTGTAGGAACCGTCTTCCCCCACACAGATCCATGTGTCCAGATACGGAATCGCTCCACTTGTGTCCGACCGCTCGATTGTGAATAAGATGGACGCATGTCTCGAGTTTAGGAAGTCCAGGTATTCCGACAGAGACTCGCTGCCATTGACCCACAGGCCCCACACGTCATCAATGTATCTTACATACATCTCAGGTTGTGGCCTGTCCACCTGCATAGCCTCGGCTTCCAACTTGCCCATGAACACTATTGCTAGAGATGGAGCAATGCGGGAACCCATAGCAATGCCATCTGATTGCTTGTAGAATGTCTCATTGAATCGGAAGTAGTTGTTTTGTAAACAATGTGTAAGTAGGGCCTCAACATCTTCTGGAGCTAGTCCGAACAGATTCAGCTTATCCTTGTGCTCGTGAATCAGCTCCATAACCGCTTGTATCGCCTCGTCAGTGGGCACATTGCCATACAAATTCTTGACATCAATGCTGAAAGCAATGCTGCCAGCAGGAAATCCCATCGGGTATTTCTCTCTCAGTTTATCCAGAAAGTCTCCTGTGTCCTTCAAATGAGCAGGCACGTACTTCAGCAACTGCGATGTTATTTGCTCTAGCAGCCACCCCAGTCTGTCTATAGGATCATCTATCCCGGAAACTATCGGTCTCAACGGCTCGCCCTCCTTATGGGTTTTGGGCAAGCCATACAGTTCGGCGCAGCGGGAGTGATGTGGACGGATTGCCGCTACAGTATCTTTGCCAATCTTGTCCTTAATTATTTCTGATATGATCCTCTTTGTTAGTGCTTCGGTTTTCGCAGTAGGATTCTGTTCCACTTGTTCATATGAGTTCATGATTTCCTCGCCCTTGGCCACATAATCTTCCCTATTCATGACGACTAGACCTTTGCATTTATCTGAGGGTTTCACCACTACAGTGTCATCTCGCCTTAGCTCATCTAGCCTTAGCTCATCTAGAAGAAATGTAAAAGAGCCGTACTGACGTCACAGATAACCCGAGCGATCCGAATAGGCTCGGACACAGCAGCGAGACACAGAGGGCTCGAGAAGATGAGAAATCCCTTCACTAAGAATGGTTATCCAGATAAAATGGTCAAGGAGCACATCAGGAGAGAACGAAGGAAGTATGAAACAGGTAGAGACAGAGGAAGAGAGGAGCAAGAACATAGGAGACAACAGAGAAAGGTGAAGAGAAAGGAGAAAGCCTATATCAGGCTACCCTTTATCAGCGACAGGGTGGCGGCACAGGTGAAGAGCGTGGCAAGAAGCTCGGGTCTCCCAGTTGAAATAGCCTGGACCAACAGCAATACGTTGAAGAAGCGGCTCGTCAGGTCACGTCTGAATCCACTACCATGCCCCTCTGGACGTAGGCGCTGCCATTCGTGCCACGCGGGGCTGAAGAAGAAGTGTGGGACTAAAAATGTGGTCTATGAATTGACATGTAGTCACTGTGGGGATAAATATATAGTGGAGACTAGCAGGCCAGTGAGACTGAGATATAACGAACATCGGAGGGGTGGAATCAATGGGGAGGCGGATACACCACTCGGGGACCATGTCACTCAAAAACATCCGGAACTGAGTCCTAATGACTCCACCTTGACTGCCAGAATCCTGCGTGTCTGCAGAGACGAAGCGGATAGGAGGATCGCTGAATCTATTTGCATTCGAGATGCGAGGCCTAAAATTAATGACAATACTACATCATGGCAACTTCTTCCACACTACACTGAGAAACAGAAAAGCCCATGAGAAAGTCTCCGAGGCATTTAAAACGACTTTGCAAAGAGCCACCCTTTTTGAGACCATTTCATTTTTAGTTTGGCTTGAGCGAAACCGCGCATCATCTTCGGTCTCTTGTGAGATAATTCACTTCACCTCAATGGCTTCTTCGGAAACCGTGCATGAGCCTTCCCAGAAACCACTAGCACATCTTCGCAAAGAAGCTCACTCCTCAGAAACCTTTTCGAACAAAAAACGGTATCCGTAAGTAAATATTTTGCGGCCCCGTAGACCATATAATGACCTCATGGTCTCCTCAAAGATAACGCGTCGGTTTCATCTCTTGGCACTTTCCGGTCGAGATGCTTCCAGTATCTTTTACGAGACCTATATAGAGGTTCTAAATGTACGTGTTTTGTCTCCGCACGCCTATCTTTATCTCTCCTGATGCTCCTGATAATCTCTCATTCCATGTACTTTCTCCAACGAGACCATCTCGTGCTCTCTGTCGAGGAAATGAGGTGGCATGACACAAGACCACCTATACGACTCGTGGATGATATATTCCACCAGTTCCCATAAATAAATGTTAAAAATGTAACAATGTATTCAACAAGAACAAAACACAAACATTACTAGCAGAGATCACGCAACGTACTCGGCTGCCCCCTCGGCTGCACCCCCTCACGCAACGTACTCGGCTGTACCCCCCCTCACGCAACGTACTCGGCTGCACCCCCCTCACGCAACGTACTCGGCTGCACCCCTCACGCAACGTACTCGGCTGCACCCCCCTCACGCATCGTACTCGGCTGTACCCCCTCACGCAACGTACTCGGCTGTACCCCCTCACGCAACGTACTCGGCTGCACCACCTCACACAACGTACTCGGCTGTACCCCCCTCACGCAACGTACTCGGCTGCACCCCCTCACGCAACGTACTCGGCTGCACCCCTCACGCAACGTACTCGGCTGCACCCCCGTCACGCAACGTACTCGGCTGCCTCCAGCGTCGTTGCCGCCCGCACTATCACTCGGCTGCCCCTCGGCTGCCTCCAGCGTCTTTGCCGCCCGCACTATCACTCGGCTGCCTCCAGCGTCTTTGCCGCCCGCACCATCACTCGGCTGCCCCCTCGGCTGCCTCCAGCGTCTTTGCCGCCCGCACCATCACTCGGCTGCCCCCTCGGCTGCCTCCAGCGTCTTTGCCGCCCGCACTATCACTCGGCTGCCCCCAGGGCCTTGGCCGCCCGCCAAACAGCGCGTGGCAGCGTCGCCGTTTCGCGGATGTCCAGCACGAAGTGCTGTAAGAAGAAGTATGGTGGGCGGCGGGCGTTACGACGCACTCTTTGGGCGAAGACTACATGGGCAATGGCCCACAAGAGCAGGGCGCTGGCGAGACTGCCAGCTTCGCCGACTTTCAGCTCCTCCACGGTCACACAGTACGAGCTGCCAGTGGCCGGCTCCACTCTCGGCTGCTCCGCTGTCTCCCCCACCAGAGACGAAAGGTCGCTGCCGAGTAGATCGATGACAGCCTCTATGGCCTCGTCATCTGAAAAGTAGAGTTGTGGCGTTATTCACACGAAAAAAGCAGCGTCGCCGTTTTTGGCACAGGTGTTGGGGCATCTATTACCCACATTTTGTGAGAAAAAATACTCCGGGTCATCTCAGTTTAGGTCACCAGACCAGGTCACGTGGCCCCACCACCAAAAAAGTTTGCTGTCGTACCACAGCCAACGTTTTTGACCATCAGTTTCAAACTTACTGGGTGTCATATGGTTACGAGTATCTATAATTTGTATCTCGGATTTTTGATATCGGTGACCTGCGGTCGGGTCAATCTCGTAACCTCCCCATGATAAGTCAATGGGGAAATATTCAAATGCTTCCTCTTCCGAAGATATGAATATGACCTACTTGGGTCACCGCTTCACCTTGACCTGAGTTTTTAAAAAAATCGACGCGCCTTGACGAGACAAACACGATGGCGTCAACAGTATTTATTTATCTTCATTAGATAACAAGTTATTTGCGATTTTGTTTTGCCACAAACAGCCCTTTTTGACCATTTATGACCACTGGAGCCTTAACCCGGCAGTCACTGGGGTATATTCTGTAACACGACTCACTGGGGGGGGGGGGGGGGCTTTTTTAGCCCCCCCCTGGTATCTTCAGAACCAATTATCGCAGCGGACGCGCAAGGCGGCATTCGAAAGCGCTCAATGAGATAAACCTAACGCACACTTAACATTTCAAATTAAGGTCACATGTCAGGTCACGGTCAAGTCAAACGTCAAAATTGAAGTATTTGAGTTTATGGACAATACTTGCCATCCATGGCCTTCGATTGCGCCTATGATCACCTAAAGTGCTGTCAAAGGTATGATACATATCCCACATGAGCTAAAGTGAGATTGTTGGAAAAGATCAAAGTCAAAGTCAGGTCACAAAAGGTCACTACACACAAATCATCTACGAAAGTCACGCAGCACATGTTTTATGGATGCTTTAACGCGTATAATTCGATAGTGATAGTCATTTTACTACCTGACTTTATTTACGTTAAGTTAGTGTCAAGTTCAGGTCAAGTTCAGGTCACTGAAGGTCAAAATTTTGAAATTGATAAATATAAATGAAGAAAGCATGTTCCTATATCAGTTGTTTGTATCTAAAAAAAAATACAGTGCTGGCATTTATTTGTCTGTATCTGGTCAATAAAAGCCAAAAAAACGCAATTTCAAAATATGACGTCATGATTTACCCATACTTTATATGCCATGTCAGTCAAAAAAGATGATATCATTTTGAAATTTGGTATGTTAGTTGCCCATATGTCGTTATCTGACATGTATTCAGTTTTTTAATATCTTCGAAAAATTTGATTTTGTGGGCATTTAAAAAAACTTTTTTTGAATTTTTGTTGGGTCAATTTTTTTAAAAGAAATGTCGAGATAGCTGGTTTGTAGCCCTTGCAATTGTCTACCTTTTAGCGTTTTTCGATTGCATTTTGCTTCAAATGTGGCATTTGTACGGCTTGGCAAAGTTTAGCTGATTTTTGTGTCAAAATCGTGTTTAGTGACGTCACTAAATTCACTATATCTCAAACAATTCTGACGAAATTGCTTCAT
>JAXIVJ010004336.1:0-17500 GCA_036785665.1 Chirona hameri | reverse complement strand
GAGGAGCGAGCTGCGGCGAGCGAGGAGCGAGAGAGAGCGGAGAGAGGAGCGAGATGAGGAGCGAGAGAGGAGCGAGAGAGACGGATTAGAGCGAGAGAGGAGCGAGAGAGGAGGCGAGAGTGGAGCGGAGAGGAGCGAGAGAGGAGCGAGAGAGGAGCCGAGAGAGGTAGCGAGAGAGGAGCCGGAGAAGGAGCGAGAGAGGAGCGTGAGAGGGAGCGATGAGGAGGAGCGAGTGAGGAGCGAGAGAGGGAGGCGAGAGAGGAGCGAGAGAGGAGGCGAGAGAGGAGCGAGAGAGGAGCGGAGAGAGGAGCGAGAGGAGGAGCGAGAGAGGAGCGAGAGAGGAGCGAGAGAGGAGCGAGAGAGGAGCGTCCGAGAGTGAGCGAGAGAGGAGCGAGAGAGGAGCGAGAGAGGGAGCGAGAGAGGAGCGAGAGAGGAGCGAAGAGAGGAGCGAGAGAGGAGCGAGAGAGGAGCGAGAGAGGAGCGAGAGAGGAGCGAGAGAGGAGCGAGAGAGGAGCGAGAGAGGAGCGAGAGAGGAGGCGAGAGAGGAAGAGAGAGGAGAGAGAGGAGAGAGAGGAGGAGAGAGGGAGAGGAGAGTAGAGAGAGAGGAGAGAGGAAGAGAGAGGGAGAGAGGAGAGAGAGGAGAGAGGAGAGAGGAGAGGAGGAGAGAGGAGAGAGGAGAGAGGAGAGAGAGGAGAGAGGGAGAGAGGAGAAGAGAGGAGAGAGGAGAGAGGGGAGAGAGGTGAGAGGAGGAGAGGAGAGAGAGAGAGGAGGAGAGAGGAGAAGAGGAGAGAGAGGAGAGAGGAGAGTGGAGAAGAGAGGAGAGAGAGGAGAGTAGGAGAGAGAGGAGAGAGAGGCGAGAGAGGAGAGAGGAGAGAGAGGAGAGAGGAGAGAGGAGAGAGAGAGGAAGAGGAGAGAGAGGAGAGAGAGGAAAGAGGAGAGAGGAGAGAGAGAGAGAGAGAGGAGAGAGAGGAGAGAGAGAGAGAGGAGAGGAGATAGGAGATAGGAGATAGGAGATAGGAGATAGGAGAAAGGAGAGAGGAGAGAGGAGAGGAGAAGGAGCGAGGAGAGGAGAGGAGAGGGAGAGAGGAGAGAGGAAGAGAGGAGAGAGGAGAGGAGAGAGGAGAGAGGAGGGAAGGAGAGGAGAGGAGAAGGAGAGGAGAGGGAGGGAAGAGGGAGTTGAGAGAGAAATGTCAAAAATGGGGGATACCTAGCATTGCATTTAACATAACGCGCAGGAAATTCCGCAACCAACATCTTTACACACATCTAGTTACATTTTAATTGTCTCAGTACGGGACAAATTAGCATCAAAATTGTGAAAGACGAGTCACTTCCAAAACTGCACAGTCGTTTTCTAAAAGCATTAATGCCTGATTACTACACAATGCGTGGAACCAAGTAAACGAGTACCTCGGCGCTGGAGAACATCCAGCCGAACTTCTCCCTGACGCGGGCGAGCGGCAGCCGGCAGTGGACGATCATCCGCCTGCGCTCGGCGAACGTCAGCTCCTTCAGAGCCTCCGCGTCCCGCGGAGCAGTCGAGGTGCTGTTGAGCGAGCTGGCGGCAGTCACCACGTCGATTGATGGCGGTTCCGTTGAAAGAAGATAGTGTGCCAGTCCTCGCCTCACCTGGCTGCCAGTCCTCCTTTTCTTGCCGACACCGGCGTCCTCGGCGAAGAAGCGCTTATTTTTCGTCAATGACCTTTAACACTACACGGTCAGCTGAGTATGCCACACCGTCAGCTAATTATACACAATGATGGCTTGGGTCGCGTATTGAACCTGACCTGACCTATTGGCTACAAGCGGTAGGTTAGGCCGTCCCAATTGCACTTAATGGCTATACGAGCGGAGTGGTAGGTTAGGCCATCTCGATCAGACTTAATGGGTCGTAGGTATGCAATATGTTTCCTGCACTTAATCTTTTGCAAATATGTGCCAAACATTTTATGAACAATCAACAATCATTTGAAAAAAGTCATTGACATCAGCAGTTTAGCTTGGCACCGGCCGGCCGGTGCCAAGCAAAACTACTGCGACCTATTTAGCGTCGGCGATTTGTTTGCCCATTCAACAACGTTGAACATATTGATGCAAAAGCGCCAGATGTTGCGCTTTCCAACAGTAGAGGGAAAATACCGATCATTAATTTTCCCAAACTTCCAACTTTGAATTAGGGATAGTTTTATTTAATTCTTAAATTTAGATCACAACATTTTAATACCATAACGGTAGCCAAATAAGTTGTTGCTAACACAATCAAAAGGTGATTATCTCCCTTTAATCCATTTCAAAGTTTAACCTTTTATGACCTGACCTTGACCTTGTATGAACTATGTCAGGTTGTGAAAATGGCTCCTACTTAGTCCTCTGCGAGCATTGTGTGGGTTAGGCTTTGGATGGAAAGTATGACCCTGCAACTAATTTATCTCAATGTTTACATTTGACACGACTGCAGTGTCAGAAAAGTGACCCGTTTCTCCATTTTTCTGAACTTGGAAGTTTTGTTCCGTGCAAACTTTGACTGTAAATAATTATTTTGTTTAGTCTGCGGGTGCAAATGGCTGACGAGCATAACAAATAGACTGAGACTTGACTTTTCGAACAATGGCCGGAACGTGACAGTGATGACACAAATTGGCAAAAAATCGTAAGGCGGAACCTCCAAACACGTTATCTAAAAGACGGCAGTACTTTAGACTGAGACTTGAGCCCGGTTTCCGATATACGCTTACGCAACGATACAAGGTACCTTTTTAGTTGCCTTTTTTGCATACGTCGAGACTCCCGGGTCGTACGACCCGGGAGTCTCGGTCCCGACTGACGCCAAGACCATATCTATACCTACAGCCTAGAGGAATTACGACTGACGATTCATCAACTTTACATCATAATATATATATATATATATATATATATATATATATATATATATATATATATATATATATATATATATATATATATATATATATATATATATATATATATATATATATATATATATATATATATATATATATATATATATATATATATATATATATATATATATATATATATATATATATATATATATATATATATATATATATATATATATATATATATATATATATATATATATATATATATATATATATATATATATATATATATATATATAAATAAAATAGGTTGTGTAGAAACGTGTATCAAAAATTACGCAAAAATTACTGGTACACGCATTACAAAATTTGTTCGGCCGCTGGCGAAAAATTTGTTCCGCGAACTTAGATCGTGGAACCACTTTTCTGACACTGCACCACTGTGACATGACATGAGACTTTATTTTGAAAATGTTTGATTACCGCCTTGCGCGTCTCACTGCGGTTACTGGTTCAGAAGATAACGAGGGGGCTTAATCTCCTCCCCGTTTGAATGGCGAACCCAGCGGGGCACAGGTCAACATATCCTTTACTGGAGGCTTCTAAACAGATAGTCCAGGCCTTGCTGGCAAACGCCATGGCCGACCTGCTGGGGCTGGAAGCTGTGCCGAAATTTGCCGAAAAAAAAACACAATCGGTTACGCTAGACCAGGGTAGCTACTAGCTAGACAACTAGACAACAGTAACTAGGCAGCGCTAGACACTGCTCCGAAATTGTGTAGGCCTAAAATCGGTCCTAGGCTTACAATACCTTGTTTTGTAGGCCTACAATTGGTCATTGCGCTGAAAGTTGTGCCAAACTTTTGCCATTGGTGATTTTCGCTGGCCGCTGATCCAAAATTTTGGCGCAATCAGTGATTTACGCTGGATGCTGCACCAAAATTTTGGCACATTCAGTGATTTACGCTGGACGCTGCACCAAAATTTCTGCGCAATCGGAGTTACACTGAACATGTCGACGATAACATGTTTTTTTCCAGTCTGGCCCTCTACCCTGATTTTGACCCACTTTTGCCTACCCTGCCCTGACAAGATCTTGTCGAAACCTGCCACGTTCGGTAACGGTGGGGCTGGCGTCATCGTCGGGCCGGGCAATCAAATAAAGGTTCAAGGTTACTATCACTGTTGTTGGTCTTTAGTCATAGGGAAGCTTTATGACGTCACCAGATATGAGCGAATCTTAGGCCGCCCCGATTTAATACCTACGAACGGTAGACCGAACCGATCGGAATTAATGAAACTAACCTAATCTAACCTAACCCCGTCATTAGGTCCGATCGGGTCGGCCTACAGCTCGTAGCCATTAAGTCCGATCGGGTCGGCCTACAGCTCGTAGCCATTAAGTCCGACCGGGTCGGCCTACAGCTCGTAGCCATTAACCCTATTTGTAACAGGCTCCTGGCTACCCCTATTTGTAACAGGGGGGGGGGGGGGCGGATTCCGCCCCCCCCCCCCCCCTGGAGATCTCGAGATCTACCCGTCCGATTTTCAAAAATGAAACGGCGTTTGGTTCCCCTCAACACGATCTACATTTCTAAATAATACAAAAAATCTAAATTTTTGATAGGGGGGCAACAGGGGGGCAAAAACCACAAATGTTAGTGGTATTTTTGATCCCACATAGCTTTCTTGTTTATCGACCGATTTTAACACAATTAATACGAATCGATAGATTGAATTGGAAATTGATATATAACAGTGGCGTTTGAAAATTCAAAAATCATAGGCGTGTGCAGGTCAATCAATATGGGGGTGAAGTAAATCCGTAATAAAAAATTGTTTTTTAAGAAATGAAATGGTATGTGATTGTGACAATAGGCAAAACAGTTAAAAATCATATTTTTTTTTGCCATAGGCGGTACCAGGTTAGTGAAAAAGGGGGGTAAAATTGGAAAACAATATTAACCGCAGACAAGTTGCTACCCAGCACTATAAATATGTTACTGATCGTAGATAGTTCCTTTTTGCATGTTGTACTTCATAATAGGCGTGTCCAGGATCCAAACGGGGGCGGCTCAATACCTTTTGATAAGTATATTATCCGCTATTATGATACTAACTAGTCAACAATGACTATTTCACTTACAACTTCAATTAACATTGCTTACCCCCCTTTTACTCTACCTGGACTCGCCTATTATCTTATAATCGTTCGTAGAGTAGCCTGTGGTGCGTGTTTCATCCGAAAACTACAGTATGTTATGTCATTGTATGCCCATGCCTCTTAGTTTCCTTGCAATAATATGACCCCCTTTCTTCCATTCCTGAGCGCGCCTCTGCAAAAAAATGACTATTCCCTTTCCTGGCCTCATATGTGCATATATAATTATAAGCTAATCGTCTATTGCGCCGTTATCGCTGGCATATCGTCATCACCAAGCCAGTCACCCCCCTTTTCATGTGCCTGAACACGCCCCTGAAACTCTATATGTAATAAATTATGCAAATAATGGAAGCAGAAGCTATCTTTTACATCTTGATAACTATAAATGCCCCTTACATTGCTCTATTTGCTTCCCGCCAAGCATTGAATATTTCCTGGAAACCCCCCCCCCCCCCCCCTTTTTCAAGCCCCTGAAACCGCCTCTGCCATGAAATTTTAATGATATTTCATTAACATCAACTAATTTGCACTTGTTGCAATCACCGTGAACCGATGTAACTCCTTCATACTTGAGGCAGTTACGAAGAAACCGTGAAGATCGCATTTCCGTATTATCGCCAAATATCGCCTCCCAACCCACCCAAAACTCTACCCTGGAACCGCCTCTGTTCAGGTTAAGAACTCAAAATTTTGACTCCAAATGCGGTATTCAATTCTATGAAAAGTCCCAAAATTTAATGGGCCTGCTCCCAGCCGTTCTGGAGATATCTGCGAAAAACATGAGGGGGGGGGCGGAATCCGCCCCCCCCCCTGTTACAAATAGGGTTAAGTCTGATCGGGTCGGCCTACAGCTCGTAGCCATTAAGTCCGATCGGTACGAAACCTGCTCGTAGCCATTAAGTCCGATCGGGTCCGCCTAAGATTCGCTCGTAGCCAGAATCTGGTGACGTCATAAAGCTTCCCCATGACTCCAGACCAACAACGGTGATAGTAACCTTGAACCTTGATTTGATTGCCCGGCCGCGACGGTGACGCCAGCCCCACCGTTACCCCACGTTCTGCAGACTGGTGCACGAGGAAACAAAATCCAATGAGTTCTGAATTGTGAAAAAAACATGAATTTTTGCCACCTCCAATATAAAAAATAGCCCCTCTCAATTAACGAAGATGATTTGAATGTAGGTAACTGCATTGTCTGCCATAAGTTAAGAGAAAACATTTGTTTTATGTGAGCGTGCGGTATATCCGGCGCACGTAAGTACTAGCTTCGTCGATAAATGCACCATAATGCCAAATAATACATGCTGCATTCCTTACATAAATGTGAGCGACACAATTTCAAAGAAAAGGAATAACTCCACATGTATCACTCAATACTTACCATAAAGTCGAGTCAACAGCCACTATGCGCCACAAATGAGAAAACACCACATGGGGCCAAACATGGGGTGGACGGACCTAAGGCCGTATAAGAGAGGTAGAGTCATCCGGGGATTTTAGCGCCCCAATCGCACATTAGCGTGACGTCACTGGTGCTCTGGTCCGACTCGGCTGTCCTCGCACGCGGCTCGGTGCGGTGCAAATATTTCGAACGAGATACGGATAGTTGCGCCTAAGGTACGATCCTATTTAAGATTACATTTACCGCGAATAATTATCCCTCCCTTAATTCATGCTGAGGGTGAGACGGACATGCGCTGCCCGGTCTGTGTGAGGGGCGACTGGCGAGACGGCCATACGCTGCACCGGTCTGAGTGAGGGGTGAGACGGCCATACGCTGCCCCGGTCCGGCTGAGGGGCAGGGGGATACGGCCATACGCTGCTCCGGTCTGGCTGAGGGGTGAGACGGCCATACGCTGCCCCGGTCCGGCTGAGGGGAAGGGGGAGAGACGGCCATACGCTGCCCCGGTCTGGCTGAGGGACGAGACGGGCATACGCTGCACCGGTCCGGCTGAGGGGCGAGACGGCCACACGCTTCCCCGGTCTGGCTGAGGGGCGAGAAATGGCATTGTTTTGGCTTAATGTTCAAGATATGCTTTAAAAAAGCTTTAAAAAAAATATTGCAAAAGTATAGACTTGCAACCTAACTACCTAACTTACTTATCTAACGGCGACGACTTCAAGTTGCCGCTCGTCAACACCCGTCAAAAGACCGCAAAACGCTCGAAAGCGCAGCTGCGGCGACAGGGCTGGCCACGACTTGACCAGAGCACCAGTGACGTCATCGCTAATAGTGAGCCGCTCGGCAGCCGATACATGGGGAATCCCGGGATGACAGCCCCTGGACGGACCGACCGGAAATGCGACCCTGGGAAATGCCGCTCGTAGTAGACGTCATTTCAATTTGCTTTGTTAGAATGCGAATAAGGATATTTTATTAAAATTTGTTAACATCGTTAAGAGTGTTAAAAATAATATATCCAGATATTTTTATCTATGTTCTCAAAATGTTATGTAACAAATAATTTTGCACTATATGTCGAGGGATACCGGCGGCGGCGAACGATGGAAATGAGCATCCGCCGGCTAGCGCCAAAAAAATACGGAACGGGCGCCAGCGGGTCTCCCGCCGGTCGGCGTGGGGAAAGCTGGGCCTTCGTTGCGTAATTGGCTGTGTAAGCTCTCCCGAGTGGAGGACCCCGGTTCGGATTTCTTTTGATGTCGTGCTATGAGGTCCGTTGATCAAGACAATTTATAGGCTTAACAGCATGCAGTGGTAGTCTCGGTGGGTCTCATCATTATCCAACATTATCTCAGCGGATACAATGTAGCAATGTTGAGATGCAGTGAGATAGTTGACATACTGTAACATGAAAAATGTCTCCATGTCGAGATAATTCCAATGAAATGGAGACTAACCAAGTACCTCGAACGAAACCAATCATTCAAAGTTCTAAACACTGTTTCTCAGGGTAGGTATTGTGGATAGCTACGTGGTACTTGTAAGATGTTTTAGAATGTATGTTGTATGCCTAGACCCAAGCTGCTTGCTGCTGTATGAATTGCATGTTGTGATTGGATGTGAATCGTGAGATGGATATTGGAACTGAGGGGTGGGATATGAAATAGTCACGGAGTGCATTATTTGAATTTTGTGGGCATAGATAAGGCAATTGAGACGATTTCTGCATTATGCGACTAGGTTTAGGGTTAACGACAGACGAAGAGCTGTGCTCGAAATATATCGGAATAATTAGCATTTTTTAATTTTTCAACTTTTAGAGTAATATTTGAGGATAGGGTCAATGGTGTCGATAGTACTCATAATGATTTTCCTCACAACGCTGAGCACAATTAACGTCTGATTTCATTAGAACTGCACTCAAAACAGGGAAATTATCAGTACTTACCAAACAATAATATTTGTATCACCCGTCAATCACCTCAGCTGACTGCAATGACTCCGCCATTACAACTGAAATGTAAACGTGGGCTGTTTGTTGTGTGAAATGCGTCAGATATGTATCCAGTAAGGTCACATCGTGGTAGCGGCTGCTGCAAGGCCGACCTTCGGTCTCAAATAAAAGTCCTGCGCTCCACCAGGAACGGAGGTTTAGTGAGAGCGTGATAAGGTTTAGTGGTCGACCAGATACATATGACGTCATATGACAGCCTTAGTATCTGACACATTTCTGCGCCCACGTTGTTTACATTTAATTGTAATGGTGGAGTAATTGCGGGCGGTCGGCCGAGGATATTGACAGGTGATAAAAATAATTATTGTCAGGTAAGTACTGAAAATTTCCCTGTTTTGAGTGCAATTCTGATGAAATGTGTGTAGAATTAGTATACAATATTCAATTTGCCTATATAAAGGTGTGCAAAAGCAGAATATCGCCTATATTTCTATTAATTAACTTAAAATCCGGAATTTCTCCACAAGTTAAGTCGTTCGGACACAGACTTCAGAGCTTTTGAGAAGTATTTAACATATATTTGTCAGCAAGCGTTTCTAATAATTACATATAATAGGTTACAATATGTAACCTATTTAACATAATTCTTACAAACGTTCGCTGACAAAGATATGTAGAATAGGTACATATCGAAAGCTCTGAGTCTGAACGACTTAACTGATGTGGAGAAAGTCCAGATTTGAATGTAATTCAACCCTATAACTCCACATTAATCATTATGTCTTCCTATATCTCTATTTTTTTTATAGAACATTGAGGGGACTGAGCAATAGATTGAGGTGGTTTAATCCCCTCAATTGAATAGGGAACTACACCCCTGCATGGACGTCAAACAGGGTAGGTAGGCCAGGTACCGCATGGCGCATATCATACTTTTCTATATTACTATATACTCGCAACAACGATCGAGAGAGTACAAAGATAACTAAAATTGTGTACTATATAATTATCGTGACATAGTCAATATATATATACGAATATATATTAATTCACTTACCTTTTTAAAAAACTCCCAATTCCGTACAAACACCCGCACCTTCGCAAATCGTATTACCTGCCAAGAATGTCTTTCTAACCAGGTCTTCCACCAAATAGATACACACGCTTCTTATGACGTCATGGAAACGGGCGCCGGCCATTGGTCAGTCGTTGTGATGGGCACTTGCTAATGTGATAAATGCTGGTTCACTTGCTAGTAAATAATTCCGAAAACCTTAAGAGTTTTTGTGACGACATAAGACAAAAAGATGATGAAGATGTTGGTACTATTTATTTTTGCTGATGTTATGACTAAGGCCGTATTCATTCATTCATGTATATTACACCGCAAATACCAATGAAGGTCCTGGTGGTGGGGGTAACATATAGACAAATAACACAATATACAACACTATTAACAGCACATACTCCATATGTCAACACAAAAACGAAGTAGGTTCATTAGGTGTGAAGTGCATATGTACCGTCTTTCACGATTAAAGATTCATAGTGAGTCCAACATATTTTTTAACTGTTCCATAGTATTACAATCTACAATGTTTTGGGCTAATCTATTCCATTCTCGTATTGTTTTAGGACAAAATGAGTTATGGTATGAAAGAAGTCGGGACTGTACTAATCTGATCTTCCTTTGGTGATCTCTACGTCCTAAGTAATTTGGTCTGGCAATAATGTTGTCAACATTTACTATACTGGACTCAGTTTGAAACTTGAATAGTTGGCAAAGTCTGGCGTGCCTCCGCCTATCGTCCAAATGCTTCCAGTCTAGCTCAGATATCATATTTGTAACACTATCGTGCCTATCATATGCCTATCTAAGACAAACCACGTGCCTATCTAAGACAAACCTGGCTGCTCTTCTTTGGATTATTTCAATATCATGTTTCAAATGCGTGGCATTGGGATCCCAAACACAAAATGCATATTCCAGGATTGGTCGAACTAGGGATATATAAACAGTTTCCTTGACTTTTTGGGGGCATTTACTAAAGACTCTCTTTGCAAACCTTAGGACCTGATTGCCTTTCCTATCATTTTTGATATATGCGCATTCCACTTCATATTGTCTGATATCAATACACCAAGGTACTTGTAATGATTTACGACTTGAATTAGACTTCCATTTATAACATACTGTGTTAGTGTTACTGCCTTATTTTGTGACATTCGCATGATTGCACACTTAGAAACATTCAATGTCATTAACCATTCCTCACACCATTCTTGAACGCTATCTAAATTTGCCTGAAATAATTCATCCGTTTGGTTGGCGCCATTTACATATGAATATAGAACCACATCATCAGCAAATAAGCGCACATTACAATGCAGTTCATCTACTATATCATTAATGTATACAAGGAAAAGCAAAGGACCTAAAACACTGCCCTGTGGCACCCCGGAACCTACTGAGACACTTTCAGACTGTACGCTATCCAAGACAACCTTTTGTGTGCGATCTGAAATAAATGACTATCCATTTTAGCATGCTGCGATCTATGCCATACGACTCCAATTTCTGAATGAGACGTTTATGTGGGACCCTGTCAAATGCTTTACTGAAGTCGAGAAATGCTAAATCGATACTTTTCCTTTCATCTAAAGCTAACCCTACGAATATGGCATTTATATACTGTTATAACAAGAAAACGCTGGAAGAAAAAGGCACAACAAATGATGCCAATATGGCGCACCAGGAAAAATGCTACCAAATTCCTTCACAATGTGGCCCTAAAACCGAAGCTCTAAAAATATTGAATGAAGAGTCACGACAGCCACCCGAGTTCAACAAACGTTTTGCCAAAGTTGTTGAAATGTGTTGGATGGCCTAACCAAATTTAGGGCAACACTCCCGATGTGGCTGTAAATTTGTCTGTGGACGTTCCCCATTGAACTGCATTGTATAAATTTAGGGCCACAATTTTGGATGGTCTAAATTCAAATATGCTGAATTTCGGGTTTAGGGCAGCGAAATTCTGCCCTAAATGGGAGAAAGACAACCAATTTTTCGGCCTGCATTCTCATTCTGCTATCTCAGTTTGAACACGTGCTTAAAGATAATATAGCGTTCACCCCATAATATCCCATGTTCACCTTTAGCATGGAATTGTGAACGGAAATAGCAGGTTTGTAGAACAGATCGAAGAACGGGTTGTGGTGAAAGAATTATCTCGCTAAGCTAAGAGTAATTTCGAAACAGGACTAGTGTTGTGGTAGTAGATCTGGGTACGAAACAGCTTCTTCCAAAAGGGACCCTTTTAGAAGACGCTGTTCGGCTGTTTTGTGCCCCGATCGGGGCACGAAACTTGAAACTCTTCGACGGATATCCATCTATCGTCCAAACAAATGCCATATTCGTTTTTTTTTTGTTCAGCTCAAAGTACCCGGTATAGCCAAATTTCACCACAACTTTCATGGTAACCTATTTCCCTTTAACCCTATTTATAACAGGCTCCTGGCTACCCTTATTTGTAACAGGGGGGGGGGCGGATTCCGCCCCCCGGAGATCTTGAGATCTACCCGTCCGATTTTCAAAAATGAAACGGCGTTTGGTTCCCCTCAACACGATCTACATTTATAAATAATACACAAATCTGCATTTTTGATAGGGGGCAACAGGGGGAAAGAACTACACATTTTAGTGGTATTTTTGATCCAACACAGCTGTCATGTTTATGAACCGATTTTAACACAACCAATGGGAATCGATGGAGATTGAATTGGAAATTGATATATGAAGATGACGTTTGGAAATTCAAAAATCATAGGCGTGTGCAGGCCACTCAATATGGGGGTGAAGTAAATGCGTAATAAAACCATTTTGTGATGTGCTTTTTTATAAATGAAATGGTATGTTATTGCGTCATTAGACAAAACAGTTATAATTCATATTTTTGCCATAGGCGGTACCAGGTTAGTGAAAAGGGAGGTAAAATTGGAAACAAATATTAACCGCAGGCAAGTTGCTACCCAGCACTATAAATAAGTTACTGATCGTAGACAGTTCCTTTTTGCATGTTTTACTTCATCATAGGCGTATCCAGAATATAAAATGGGGATGCGCAAGACCTTTTGATAAGTATATTATCCGCTATTATGATACTAACTAGTCAACAGTGACTACTTCACTTACAACTTGAATTCACATTGCTTACCCCCTTTTTACCCTACCTGGACTCGCCTATTATCTTATAATCGTTCGTAGAGTACCCTGTGGTGCGTGTTTCATCCGAAAACTGCAGTATTTTATGTCATTGTACGCCCATGACCCTTAGTTTCCTTGCAATAATATGACCCCCTTTCTTCTATTCCTGAGCGCGGCTCTGCAAAAATGACTTTATTCCCTTTTCTGGCCTCATATGTGCATATATCATTATAAGCTAACCGTCTATTGCGCCGTTATAGCTGGCATATCGTCATCACCATGCCAGTCACCCCCCTTTTCATGTGCCTGAACACGCCCCTGAAACTCTATATGTAATAAATTATGCAAATCATGGAAGCGGAAGCTATATTTTACATCTTGATAGCTGTAAATGCCCTTTACATCGCTCTATTGGCTTCCCGCCAAGCATTGCATACTTCCTGGACCCCCCCCCCCCTTCAAGCCCCTGAAACCGCCTCTGCCGAATGCCGATGCCGATCGAATTATACGTGCAAAATAACCCATACATCATGTGTCGCATGGCTTTCGTGACCTTTTGTGACCTTTTGTAACTTGACCTTGACCTTGACCTTTGCTTACAATTTCACTTTTGCTTATGCGTGATATGTATTATACCTTTGAGAGCAAGGTATGCGATAATAGTCACAATATAAGGCTTTAGATGTAAAGTATGGCCCAGCAACTCAAATATCTCAATTTTTACCTTTGACCTAACCGTGACCTGGCATGACCTTATTTTGAAAATGTCCTGCATGCTTTGGATGTGTCTCATTGAGAGCTTTCGATTGCCGCCTTGCGCGTCTCGCTGTGGTTATTGGTTCGGAACATAAACAGGGGGGCGACCCCCCCCCCAAGCCAATGGCGTTCGGCTGAGACCCCAGCCAATGGCGTTCGGCTGAGACCCCAGCCAATGGCGTTCGGCTGAGACCCCAGCCAATGCCGGGTTAATACAAATGATCATATTTAACATAATTAACAGAATAAACCAACATTGGCATTGCAACATGTACTTCATTTCTTTATATTTTTTGGAGAGATTCAATTGACTCAAGGTTCATCATATTAGGATTAGGTACCATATAGCGCGTGATGTTATATGTAATGAGTTCCCTGTTGTTTTCTATTGTTTGAGTTTGGTGATAGATGATGGACCATCGTGCACGTGTGTCTGCCTTTACGACAGATATATGCTGAGGTGGCACTGAAAGAGATACATTTATCTTAATGCCGGTAGCTATGCTCGATTTTGTCCATTTCTCCGTTGTCCGTATATTTTACGCTTAAACTAGCCTTGGGTAAATAGTATCAGCTAAGACGGCATTGTATTAGTGTCTACTTCTCGTCATATCGATGGCTGTAGTGTACACTGTTGACCACATCTGAGGCAACACCACCTACACCACCGACAGCATATAGTCGCTGCATTGCTGCAGTAACGCTGCCCGAAGCAGAACCGTCACGGCTGCTGCTGATCAGACTGTCAGTTCTGGCAGACGGCCGGCAGGCTATACCACACCAGGGGCTGCCCGCCACACCAGCCCCGGCGCGACGCGGCCGGGAGCCGCGCCGTCTGCCCGCCACACCAGCTCTGCGGCCAGCGGCGCGGAGGGAAAGTGGGGAAGGATTTGGGACCGGCTCAGGTTGGCCACTGCCCCACCCTCCACCTCCCTAACTCCCCCGAGGTAGAGCCGAAACACACCTCTTGTCACCGGCCGAACCCACGCCATATTGATTTATCCCCGGGCGGGTATTTTTGTTTGGCTTACCCCCGGCGGCGGCGCGAGATGAAAGGAAACAGGACGCCGCGGGACTCGGGAAGCTGTCAGAGAGGCGTCGGGACTGTCAGAGAAGCTGTCAGAGAGGCGTCGGGACGGGGCCGCCTCTGCTGAATATCTCCCGGGCAGCAGCTCCCGGCCGTGTGAGCTCACCGGGGATCGGCCGGTGCCGGACGGTGGATATAGCGGTCAGTGGGCCGATGTTAGGTCAGGGTGTCTGGGAAGGCTGGTCCATCTCCTACTTACCAGTCCGATGGGGGAAAGAAAGCTCAAAGACCGTGCTACGAGCGTTCAAACGAGGCGAGCGAGGCAGGCTGGCGAGTGTGCCGGTGGCCGATTACCCATCCCACACATTTGTTTTATATGTGTACAAAATATTTGTATCGTTAGGGTTTTAATTGCTCTTTAAAGGGAATGTTTCACCTTTCTGAAAGTTGTCAAATATACGATGGTTGTAGTCGAAAATATGAAGTAAGTGCTGTTGAAATCGATGGTGACATTTTTTTCCTTTCGAAAAGTCACTTAACTTTATACAAATCAAGTTTTTGGATTTGGGATGATAACGTCATTATTGAGCTATATACCGTCGCTGATTGGCTGACAAAGTGGGATTGGCTGACAAAGTGGGATTGGCTGACAAAGTGGGATTGGCTGACAAAGTGGCTGTCAGACAATCACAGGCGGGAGAAGCCTAGTGATTTGGGATGATGACGTCATTATTGAGCTATATACCGTCGCTGATTGGCTGACAAAGTGGGATTGGCTGACAATCACAGGCGGGAGAAGCCTAGACCCGATTTTGCAAATGCGAAATTAAATTGTTTAAAAACAGCTAAGTTTTGGGGAAACTGACCTTAGTATTTTTGATATTTCAATAACGGCCAAAGACGATGGCTATCTCAGTTCAAAACCAATACAAAGGTGAAACATTCCCTTTAATTAAAGATGAAAGGTCAAATATTGTAGCATGTTGCTGAACTGACATTTCTTTGGCCACAACAAACCCACAATTAATGATGCAATGAAACCGATTCAATGAAACCCATTACGATAAAGCGAAGATTTCTTTGAAATATTAGCTGTTGTTTAGTAGTATTAAAATATAAAAAATCCAACCTTTTATAATGTCGGTTCTTTTGTGCATTAATGATATCATCCAGCAGGCCGATCAGGGCCTCGTTTCATAAAGCTTTTGGCGTAACTTACGAAATGCGTGAGTTACGCCATCAAAAGCTACGTACCGTAAATTAGTCCGTTTCACCAAGGTGCCGACGGAGTTGTTTACTCCGGCGCAGTTTGCGTTGCTGGCGTAAACAATCAAGGGTGTTTTAAAAATTGAAGTGTATTGAAAGCATTATATTAAACATTTGTGCTAATGAAATTATTGAAATTGGAATCATACAAATGTTTAAAAAATATTTGTAAAATAAATAATGTTAAAATATTGTTTCTGAGTAAATAAATAACAAATATTTTCTGGACCCAGGCGAAAGCCTGGGTCCAGAAAGCTGCCATTATCGCTGCAGAGAGCTGCCATTATCGAATACACGTATCCGGTGTGAGAATTAAAGCCCGCACGTATGTGGGTTTAATGAAAAGCTCGCGTGATTCTCGTTTTTTGTTCTTATTTAATGAATACATTACTAGAACATCAAATTAATAATACGCTTTCTATTGCATGCGAACAGTCATGGCGATAATGCCGATAGAACCACCAACAGAAATCTCGTCTCAAAATGAATCGGACATATTGCCACTTGCCAGCACGCAACGCAAAACGATGCGAGACAGATTTACTTTATATATACATGTAATCCATGCCCGGATCCAGGCAGAGGGCGCTGGGGTCCCCTCCCCCCTCCCCCCCTGAGCCCGGGTCCCGCCCATGTCGTGCCATACAAACGCGCCTGTTGGACGCAACTTTTTGTATGTCACCCCCCCCCGTGACTGAAATCCTGGATCCGCGCCTGTACCTGCCACCGTCGAGACTATTGCCCGCATCTTCATTTGAGGTCGGCCAAAGCATTGTTTGTCGATTGTGTTTGCGTATTAGATCCGGAGAATTCGACCGCCTCTCCTTCCGCACCATGCGGAAGGAGAGTCACTGGCCGGAGGGGCGCCGTCACTCGCCGAAGAGGGACAGTCACTAGTCGGAGTCGGAGGGGCGCCGTCGCTGGCTGGAGGGGCGCTGTCACGGGCCGGAGAGGCGCCGGCCTCACTGGCCGGGGCGCAGTGGCCGGGGGCACCGTCACTGGCCGCAAAAGTGACGTTACTGGCCGGGGAGCGTCCTCACTGGCCGGAGTGGCGCAGTCACTGGCCAGAGGGGCGTCGTGACCGATCGGAGGGGCGCCAGCTTTGCATGGGCGCCTCGGGTCCAAAGGACCAGGTCATGACCTGCATGACCTGATACTCGGTACGCCACTGCATGATGCAATGCATAAAATATGAATCCAATCCATTACGGACTCATATGGCATTATATGGCATGAATCATGCGTATTTACTGATCTAATTGTGGTTAGTGTGAAACAGTCCAGTGTATAGATGGCAGCACATAAAACAGATGAGAAGCTAAGATGATGACAAGTCAAGATGACAAGTCATGATGACACGTCATGATGACAAGTCATGATGACACGTCATGACATGTCATGATGACAGATGGCTTATATAATAGGAAGTTCACTGACAACAAATTGATGTGTTCAGCCACGCCACCAAAACACACAAACTCAGACACCGACGCCTTTATTGATCAGCAGTCAGTATAGATGTCAGAAAAAGTTCCTTGAAAATTCCACAATTTGCCTTATTTCGGTGAAAACTCAATGATGATCTCATTCAACACACAGGTCCATGGCGGCACTTGTCTTCAAGGCCTCGCTCATAGCTTCAACTGTATCTTACATTGGCCTTCCATCACAGTGTTGCTCCCAATATCCAGATTTGTTCAGCTTTCATCCACTCTTAACTGCAGCTTGGCATGAACAGACATTTTCCTACCAATTTCACTCACCAGCTGCAGACAACTGATAATGTTTGTTCCAGAAGAAGTCACTGTTCACTGGTCACATTGGTCACATTAGCGTTTGCAAGAGGCAATTGAATATGCT
>JAXIVJ010004335.1:0-84038 GCA_036785665.1 Chirona hameri | reverse complement strand
GCGCTCTGTCCACGTTTCATCACAGACCGACACGGGGCGCTCTGTCACATTTCATCACAGACCGACACGGGGGCGCTCTGTCACATTTCATCACAGACCGACACGGGGCGCTCTGTCACATTTCATCACAGACCGACACGGGGCGCTCTGTCACGTTTCATCACAGACCAACACGGGGCGCTCTGTCACGTTTCATCACAGACCGACACGGGGCGCTCTGTCACATTACATCACAGACCGACACGGGGCGCTCTGTCACGTTTCATCACCAGCACCGACCACGGGGCGCTCTGTCACATTCATCACAGACCGACATGGGGCGCTCTGTCACATTTCATCACAGACCGACACGGGGCGCTCTGTCACATTTCATCACAGACAGACCACGGGGCGCTCTGTCACATTTCATCACAGACAGACACGCTGAGTATGCGCTCTGTCACGTTTCATCACAGACCGACACGGGCGCTCTGTCACATTTCATCACAGACCGACACGGGGCGCTCTGTCACATTTCATCACAGACCGACACGGGGCGCTCTGGTCACATTTCATCACAGACCGACACGGGGCGCTCTGTCACGTTTCATCACAGACCAACACGGGGCGCTCTGTCACGTTTCATCACAGACCGACACGGGGCGCTCTGTCACGTTTCATCACAGACCGACACGGGGCGCTCTGTCACGTTTCATCACAGACCGACACGGGGCGCTCTGTCACATTTCATCACAGACCGACACGGGGCGCTCTGTCACGTTTCATCACAGACCGACACGGGGCGCTCTGTCACATTTCATCACAGACCGACACGGGGCGCTCTGTCACATTTCATCACAGACCGACACGGGGCGCTCTGTCACATTTTCATCACAGACCGACACGGGGCGCTCTGTCACATTTCATCACAGACCGACACGGGGCGCTCTGTCACATTTCATCACAGACCGACACGGGGCGCTCTGTCACATTTCATCACAGACCGACACGGGGCGCTCTGTCACGTTTCATCACAGACCGACACGGGGCGCTCTGTCACATTAATCACAGACCGACACGGGGCGCTCTGTCACATTTCATCACAGACCGACACGGGGCGCTCTGTCACATTTCATCACAGACAGACACGGGGCGCTCTGTCACATTTCATCACAGACAGACACGGGGCGCTCTGTCACGTTTCATCACAGACCGACACGGGGCGCTCTGTCACGTTTCATCACAGACCGACACGGGGCGCTCTGTCACGTTTCATCACAGACCGACACGGGGCGCTCTGTCACGTTTCATCACAGACAGACACGGGGCGCTCTGTCACGTTTCATCACAGACCGACACGGGGCGCTCTGTCACGTTTCATCACAGACCGACACGGGGCGCTCTGTCACATTTCATCACAGACCGACACGGGGCGCTCTGTCACGTTTCATCACAGACAGACACGGGGCGCTCTGTCACATTTCATCACAGACCGACACGGGGCGCTCTGTCACATTTCATCACAGACCGACACGGGGCGCTCTGTCACATTTCATCACAGACCGACACGGGGCGCTCTGTCACATTTCATCACAGACAGACACGGGGCGCTCTGTCACATTTCATCACAGACCGACACGGGGCGCTCTGTCACGTTTCATCACAGACCGACACGGGGCGCTCTGTCACATTTCATCACAGACCGACACGGGGCGCTCTTGTCACATTTCATCACAGACCGACACGGGGCGCTCTGTCACATTTCATCACAGACCGACACGGGGCGCTCTGTCACGTTTCATCACAGACCGACACGGGGCGCTCTGTCACATTTCATCACAGACCGACACGGGGCGCTCTTGTCACATTTCATCACAGACCGACACGGGGCGCTCTGTCACATTTCATCACAGACCGACACGGGGCGCTCTGTCACGTTTCATCACAGACCGACACGGGGCGCTCTGTCACATTTCATCACAGACCGACACGGGGCGCTCTTGTCACATTTCATCACAGACCGACACGGGGCGCTCTGTCACATTTCATCACAGACCGACACGGGGCGCTCTGTCACATTTCATCACAGACCGACACGGGGCGCTCTGTCACGTTTCATCACAGACCGACACGGGGCGCTCTGTCACGTTTCATCACAGACAGACACGGGGCGCTCTGTCACGTTTCATCACAGACCGACACGGGGCGCTCTGTCACATTTCATCACAGACCGACACGGGGCGCTCTGTCACGTTTCATCACAGACCGACACGGGGCGCTCTGTCACATTTCATCACAGACCATCAGTGTAGCAGGGGGCGTGCGTTTCATCATGGTCCCGTTGGCCGCGGCGCCACCCCTCTCCATCACTCTCGGTCGGCGTCGGGGGAGGCGGCATGTGCCGCCCCGTCGCTGTCTGACGGTGCGACCGTGTGTCGCCGTCGGCGGCCGCGGCAGATGGTTAGCGGTTGCCGACGACGACAGGTGTCGCGTCGACGGCGACGGCGACGCTGGCTCCGACGTCGGCGACGGCGGGGACGCTGGCTCCCGCACGGCGGTGAGGCGGGAGTCGACGCCACGCGGCCCGGCTGGCGGACCGGTGTGGGTGAGGACTGGGGAGGTACCATAGCGCGAAACTCGGCGCTGGAACTGAGAAGGGCTGGACGGACGGACTGAGTGGGTTAACGAGGGGGTGGGGGAACCAGCGCTGGAGACGGGTAAGGCTCGTCCCACGCAGGCACTGATGATGGAGGCACGAGTATACGGCTGGTGTGGGCACGGCTCGCAATGTATCTGAGATGCGTCCCTGGGGATTCTCGGACGGTGAGATAGCGGCCGGTGGTACCCAGGGGAGGCAGTAGAAGACTGGGCGGAACAGGAAACTGGGAACGTTACGTACATCATTGTCTGCGCAATGGTCATCAGCGTTACATCTCATAGAGGGAGCCGGGAGGAAATAATGGACTGATGTCTCGGCGTCCGGCCAAGTACGCCAAGTGCGCCAAGGAGGTCAGTTGGCGTCCGAAGCGCAGCCTGTGTAACTGGAGCAGACTGAAGCAGAGTGAAGGGGCGGCCGACTGGTACCGTCTGTGAAGGGGCGGCTGACTGGTACCGTCTGTTCCTGTCCGTGAGCCGCCCAGCTGTGTTTCAGCTGGCCGCACCCACACGGAAGCCTCAATCGGCCCGTGTGCTGTGCACTATCCACTGTGTACTCCTTGTATTCGTAATCGATCTCCGAACGAAACCGCACGCTACAGGCCGCAGACATCGATTGTGGAGCGGTGAGCGTGGGGTGCTGGCAGCGGGCCAGCGGCGGCGGCGGCGGTGCAGCGCTGCACGCTGGCGGGTGGAGTCGGTCTGAGGGCGGCCAGGCTGAGACGGCCCGTGTCAAATCACGCCGGCCGCCTGCCCCGCCCCTCTGCCGGCCCCGCCCCTCCCTCCGCCTGCCCCGCCCCTCTGCCGGCCCCGCCGCTGTTCCGCCCCACCCCGTCCCAACGCGCACCGACCGACCCAGACTGCCTCCTCCTCCCAGGCGAGTGTCAGCTCGCTTGGTCCACTGATTCTGCGATATTTAGTGGATTTGCGATTTTTTGCGGTTTTGCGGTTTTTAGTTGATCGAACTTGATTTGAATTTCTAATTTTAATTTGAAGTTGACCGGATTTTAAGTTGAAGTTTACGAGTGTAGAGGTGGAGACAAAATTTCAGATTTAGCAGAGCACCTTTCGTTGCCAATAGACAATAGAATGAGCGAGCCCTGGCTCATTCTGGCTCATTCGCTGCAGCTCTGGCGTGATGACTAGCCGAGTCACGTGGGTGGCCTTCTCAGAGTCGTGTCGAGCCTCCTCGCAGAGCGCTCCGATCGCATCTGTCTCGTGACTCCAATTAAAACGACGCCTTATCAGGTCGGTCCATTTTGTCGTAAATGCCTTCCGAGGGCGTGTGGCCGAGGCAATTTATATCGCTGCCGCAGTTGTAAACAGGCCCCCTGACAGGTCATATCTCTCTGGTCTCCTATCCATTTCGTAGAAGACTGCCGTCGCAATGCTTGAATGTTCAGAGAGCATTTCATGAAATGCTGAAATGCTCTCTGCTCTCTGCTCTCTGCTCTCTGCTCTCTGCTCTCTGCTCTCTGCTCTCTGCTCTCTGCTCTCTGCTCTCTGCTCTCTGCTCTCTGCTCTCTGCTCTCTGCTCTCTGCTCTCTGCTCTCTGCTCTCTGCTCTCGGCTCTCTGCTCTCTGCTCTCTGCTCTCTGCTATCTGCTCTCTGCTCTCTGCTCTCTGCTCTCTGCTCTCTGCTCTCTGCTCTCTGCCCTCTGCTCTCTGCTCTCTGCTCTCTGCTCTCTGCTCTCTGCTCTCTGCTCTCTGCTCTCTGCTTTCTGCTCTCTGCTCTCTGTTCTCTGTTCTCTGCTCTCTGCTCTCTGCTCTCTGCTCTCTGCTCTCTGCTCTCTGCTCTCTGCTCTCTGCTCTCTGCTCTCTGCTCTCTGCTCTCTGCTCTCTGCTCTCTGCTCTCTGCTCTCTGCTCTCTGCTCTCTGCTCTCTGCTCTCTGCTCTCTGCTCTCTGCTCTCTGCTCTCTGCTCTCTGCTCTCTGCTCTCTGCTCTCTGCTCTCTGCTCTCTGCTCTCTGCTCTCTGCTCTCTGCTCTCTGCTCTCTGCTCTCTGCTCTCTGCTCTCTGCTCTCTGCTCTCTGCTCTCTGCTCTCTGCTCTCTGCTCTCTGCTCTCTGCTCTCTGCTCTCTGCTCTCTGCTCTCTGCTCTCTGCTCTCTGCTCTCTGCTCTCTGCTCTCTGCTCTCTGCTCTCTGCTCTCTGCTCTCTGCTCTCTGCTCTCTGCTCTCTGCTCTCTGCTCTCTGCTCTCTGCTCTCTGCTCTCTGCTCTCTGCTCTCTGCTTTCTGCTCTCTACTCTCTACTCTCTACTCTCTGCTCTCTACTCTCTACTCTCTACTCTCTACTCTCTACTATCTACTCTCTGCTCTCTACTCTCTACTCTCTACTCTCTGCTCGCTCTTACAGCACGGTCAGCGAAGTGGTCTGGATTTTCACAAGGCCTCATGGCCCATAAATTTAAGTTTAAGTTGTATCAGGAACGATTGGAAGTGACACCGCTGGTCGTTTGAATTCTGACCCAACCTTGAAACGTTGACTCTGATTTGAGGTCCTCGTCCAGTCGCCTGCGTCAGAGGCAGCATTGCTGTATTTTAGGGAAGCCGAAATAAGGGATGTGCTGAATGTGCTTCAATATACTGCACGCAATCACTTAAAGGTTGTTTATGTCGACAAGTGATTATGTTAGGTATGTTTGACGTGACATTTAATTATTTAGATGAATCTGAATCGCGTCTCTTTGATGTGTTGCGTGGGGTGAATAGGCGTACTAATGTGACCAATAATGCGTGACTTGCAGTTTTCGCTAGATGTTGATTACGTTTATGATGTATGTGGAAAGATAACTGAATATTTTCCTTTATAATACATTTGCGTAATGAGGAGTTATACATAATTGTGCTGTGCCATGGCCATTAGCATACGAAAGGTCGGAGACCAGCTCTTTCCTTTGGTGCGACCATATAAGAGCAACTCCGTGCTTGTTGGTGCTAAGAATAGCAGCTCCTTTATTAAGATAACTGCCAGTACCGCTCGTTTTCCATATTCTGCAAGTGCTGAAGCGTGCTTCCCCTACCATCTCAGATGGGGAATGTTGCATGGGCACGCTAACCAAAGCCTATTTTCGTCTACCCCGGATCAGCCCGGACCCTCGAGCCACCGTCTTTCGTGTCTAAACTGTTGAATGTTGACTATCACTTCGTTTATTTGATTACTTATTTTTGCTTCATGCATTGCAAGCAACGACTGGTTTATGACTCGGGTCGAACTGTGCCAAACAGTTGGTACTTGGTTTGTCAATGGAACATCCATGTACCACGTCTACAGCACACACACCCAATGCAATCTCCCATGGGCGATTGAGTCTATCATCTCCTCATCGTTCAGCGGAGTGAGTTTCCCGTCCGTACCACCTGTTCACGGCCAGGCCAAGGCGCCTGTTCAGCGTTCATCTGCGTGTTCCTGACTTACCATTCCGGCACGGGGCTGATGGCGATATAATACCCAATTTTCGCTCACTCGGGTGGGTAGCCGGCCGCCGCACGTGACTACCCATCCCTGAGCCGGCTCACGGTCTGAATCAACAGGCCGCAAATCACCGGCACTGCCGGAGCGTCGCTGGACGCCGTGCTCCTCACAGCGACTATTGATTGAGAGGGTCATGCTGCAAGGCCCCTGCCGATTACATCTGACATTCGCCAGTCAGCGAACCGATCATGACTGGTTTGTGGCCGGGCTGTGCACGGCTTAGCTGCCGCACCTCACCTGGCGAAGCCCGCCGTAGCTCATGGCTTGGTGTTTGCTGTGTGGCCTCGAGCTGCGGGCGGTGCTGCTGGGTGCTGTTAGGTGTCATTGACGTGTGACGGATGGGTCGGCGTCTCTCCGCCGCACGGTGACTGATGGCGCGGTGTTGGGATGCTGTGACGGATCCCTCTGGCCGGCGCCGCGGTGGGGCGGCAGTCACGCCGGCTGGGAAGCCTTCCCATCGTCCAACAACCTGTCAGCGCGGAGCGCTCTGGCCTTGTCGCCGCTGTAGGGGCGGGTCTCGGGGTCTCTGGGGTGTTCTGCCCAGCCAGCCAGCCAGCCAGCGTGTGAGGCGCGGACACGCCTGCAGGGAGCAGAAGAATGGCAGGGCTGGGTGGGGAGGCTTTAATGAACGAGCTGTGACGGCCGCCTGGCCCGGCTCCACCCCACAGTCACCGTGGAGTGCAGTCCTGCCAGCTACCGCTTCTACAGGGCCGGGTGAGATGCATGGTGCTGTTGGCGCATCGCAGACAGAAAGTGGGGAGAATGTCAGTTTGTTTTGAGCAGGTTACGTTATTAGAGTGGCGAACCAATCGATTAATTCAATTGATAGAATCCAATTGATTATCAAATTGGATTGACCACATCCAAACGCTCCACATTAATTTCCACGCTCACGCGCACATACACGCCCATAACATACACACGCGTCCACGCTGTCCGATCGACACTGGCAGCGCCCGGCTGCCTCGATTATCCGGGACAAAGGCACACAGCGGCCGCAAATGGCACATTGACACCACACGCGGTGTCAATGTGTCGACGTGTGTCATGCGTCAACGCAGTCGAGGCAGTAGGACACATACAGCTCTGCTGCTGCTGCGGTCAGTCAGCGCACTGAATGCCTACGCCCACTGAGCTGAACCGTGCGGCAAGCCTGCCATGTATGGCAGTTAAACAAAACAGGCCGGTGTAAAGTGACTCAGCGACACTAGCTCAACAACACGGACATTACTAGGCTGCTTGGTTTAGGTTTGTGACGGTTTGGTGACGCTGAGCGGTGTTGTCCTAGTTATAATTACATAATGTCGTGAGGGATGTTGGGGTCAGACCTTCGGCTATGGTTTTGAACCTGCATCAAAATAGCATAATTGGAACCCAGTGTTCATTGCGGGTTGTAAAGGTTAATGCAATAATCCGCTGAACTTTATCTAACTTATCTTTGGGAGACTACATGATCTGGGAGTAAGCCTGCTCCTAGCTGTGTCAGGCCGTGGCGGCTGACACAGCTAGGAGTGTCAGGCCGTGGCGGCTAGCTGTGTCAGGCCGTGGCGGCTGACACAGCTAGGAGTGTCAGGCCGTGGCGGCTAGCTGTGTCAGGCCGTGGCGGCTGACACAGCTAGGAGTGTCAGGCCGTGGCGGCTAGCTGTGTCAGGCCGTGGCGGCTGACACAGCTAGGAGTGTCAGGCCGTGGCGGCTAGCTGTGTCAGGCCGTGGCGGCTGACACAGCTAGGAGTGTCAGGCCGTGGCGGCTAGCTGTGTCAGGCCGTGGCGGCTGACACAGCTAGGAGTGTCAGGCCGTGGCGGCTAGCCAGCAAACGCTGCAGCGGCCCCAAACAACCTCGAGCAGCAACATTGAGCGACGAAAGGCATCCTTTGTTCTCCTCCGAGCCAATGAACCAGCGCTTCACCGTCTGAAATGGCCGGACGGGCCGCGATGGGTCGTGTGCGCCTGTCGCTGGCACTAATTCCGGACATGGCACACCACGTGCGGACAATGGATGGGAACGGGTGTGCCGGCGCGTTGCTTTCTTTCATTAGCGCCAGCAAAACGTCATAAACCTGCCAGTCCGGATACTCGGCTGGGCAGGCGAGCTCCGGGCGTGGGGCGCGGGGGGGAACACCCGACTGGGTAGACGAGCCTCGGCGTGAGGCGGGGGGGGGGGACACCCGACTGGGCAGAAGAGCCCCCGGCGTGAGGCGGGGGGGGACACCCGACTGGGAAGACGAGCCCCCGGCGTGAGGCGGGGGGGGGGGCTGTTAGGGGGGGGGGGGTCGTGTCCTGTACGAGGCAGCTCCATACAGTTTCGGCTCGCGATAAACAATGCCCATGCCTTTTCTGACCAGTAGTACCGTAATCCGAAACGATGCATTGCGTCATACGCTGTTCGTGGGTCATGAGGTTTGTGTTTGGGCTTGAGAATCATGCCTTATTTGATGGTGCTCTAAGTTCCACCGCATGGCGTACATCGAGGACCTTGTATATTTTAGAAGAGGGTGGTCATTCGCGTGTGTTGCTTCTGTATCGGAAAGCACTGCACGGAGTCCCAGACATGGACCATGTCCCCGGGCGTTTTTACCATTGAATGCGGATTGTGGCAACGGACAATGCGCATTACATTGCACTGCACTTAGCGCATTGCAACGTATTGCTCTTTACTAACTTCTTCACAGTAAGTTTTTTCCGTTGATCAAGGTATCAGAACACCGTGAAAATCGACAAAGATCCAGCGGATCCAGCGGATTCTAGAATCCGCTGGATCCATAGGATCTTTGGCTATTTCCACGGTGTTCCGATACTTTGATCAACGGAAAAACTTACATGTCAAAAGTAAGTAAGGAGAAATAAGTTGCAATGCGCTAAGTGTTATAGGGCATTGTCCGTTGCCACAATATGCATTCAATGGTAAAACGCCTGGGGGCATGGCCCATGTCTGGCACGGACTGCATGTTTGTTGTTTCTCTGCAACCTAACTGCGAAAATGACGACGGCCTTGAGTCGTTTTAAGCAGCTGAAGCGACAGCGTTGGAACTTTAAGAAATATGCATGCACTCTGAAATTGAGCACTGAATAACTTTATATTTGCCTACGGTTCATGCACAGTCACCAATCTATATTCATGTCTCGTGTATCTGAAATGAGTTTCAAATACCACCACCTACGCATATCACACAACACACACATCACACATCACACGTTTCTCCTCTCTGCTGTAGTTCAGTACACTGGCGCATCGTCACGACTTCACGCCGCCTAGTTGTCACCCTCACCACACAGCTGCTGCATCGCTGTATTGCATTTCTCCAATGCAGTCACTCATCGTACAGAGTGAATTCGCATTGTCCGGTGTGGCGCCACACTATGCTACATCCCACGAGGCTCCGAAGTAGGGCATGCATTCATCATCTGAACAGCTGCCGATGGGTTCAATACTGATCAGAACTGATCGTGACTCGATGACTAGGCGACGGCTGTAGGGGAAGCTCGTATTGAGAGTTCGAGTTAGAGCTGAATTCGCTTATCAGCATGCTTATCTCGGCTGCTGTGTCATCGCCATGGGCCCAGGTGAAGGACACCTGCCTCAGAGGAGACCAGAAGCATGGATTGGCTCACGATGAATGCATAATTACCACGACAAGACAACGCCATTGTCGCAAAACAATGGTTTCCGTCGGGTGTTTTCTGTGTCGGAAGAATGCACATTGTGATTTGCACAAACAAGGGGTGCCTATATGGGACGTGGTCCTGGCGTTAGAATGGCTTAGAATTGCACCACCCCATCCTGTGTTTTGAATGCTGCGTATGTTGCATTATCCATTCGTTGATCATTGTCGCTATAGCAGTACATACTCCACGTCCACGATATGCAACATATACCTGTTCTTTAGCTGCTGTTATGTTTCGCATCGGTTAAAATCCCATATGATGAAAACCATACTTGAGCATTGTTCACACACACACACCCACCCCCCCCTCCCCCCCCCAAAAAAAAATGCATTCGAGTATCTGGTCCCTGGGATCTAGATCCCAGATCCAGTGAAATTAAGGATCTATTTTATACAAATGTGGGAATCCACCTAGGTAGTAGATATTTGTGGACATTTTGCTGATATTTGTTTTAGACATAGTCGTGTCATACATCCATTGGTATTTTTGGGGAACTTATGATCCTGATATGCAAATTTCGCATGAGATCCAAGGGATCTTGTCAGATCTAAACCATGCAGCGATCCAGATCACATGCCATGTGTTACCACGTCCTGACAGATCTAAGATACATCGTTTATTTTTTAGAGCTGCATTGAGATTCCAGAAGCACTGCTGCAGTATGTGGTGAGGGCCTGTGGGGTATCATATTCATTATTGAGTTTAGTAGTGACATTCACTTTGATCTTGAACTCCTGTCTGGAATATATACACCCATCAGCCGATACCCGGCAGATGACGGCTGACGGCTGTGTCTACGGTGGCTGACATCTGTGGCTGTCTGTGTACGTGTGCTGTTTACGGTCGGCGGCTGTGACGGCGCCGGTTCTGATTGTTCGTGACACAGCCGATACACGACGCGTCGCTGGACCGCGCCCCGGTCCGAATTCCAAACAGACGTCGCTTATTATATGTCACAGCCAGCCCCGGCCGGTCAGCCGCTCCCTGAAGCCAGACAGGGCAGGAGAGGAGTCACAGCCAGCCCCGGCCGGTCAGCCGCTCCCTGAAGCCAGACAGGGCAGGAGAGGAGTCACAGCCAGCCCCGGCCGGTCAGCCGCTCCCTGAAGCCAGACAGGGCAGGAGAGGAGTCACAGCCAGCCCCGGCCGGTCAGCCGCTCCCTGAAGCCAGACAGGGCAGGAGAGGAGTCACAGCCAGCCCCGGCCGGCCAGCCGCTCCCTGAAGCCAGACAGGGCAGGAGAGGAGTCACAGCCAGCCCCGGCCGGTCAGCCGCTCCCTGAAGCCAGACAGGGCAGGAGAGGAGTCACAGCCAGCCCCGGCCGGTCAGCCGCTCCCTGAAGCCAGACAGGGCAGGAGAGGAGTCACAGCCAGCCCCGGCCGGTCAGCCGCTCCCTGAAGCCAGACAGGGCAGGAGAGGAGTCACAGCCAGCCCCGGCCGGTCAGCCGCTCCCTGAAGCCAGACAGGGCAGGAGAGGAGTCACAGCCAGCCCCGGCCGGTCAGCCGCTCCCTGAAGCCAGACAGGGCAGGAGAGGAGTCACAGCCAGCCCCGGCCGGTCAGCCGCTCCCTGAAGCCAGACAGGGCAGGAGAGGAGTCACAGCCAGCCCCGGCCGGTCAGCCGCTCCCTGAAGCCAGACAGGGCAGGAGAGGAGTCACAGCCAGCCCCGGCCGGTCAGCCGCTCCCTGAAGCCAGACAGGGCAGGAGAGGAGTCACAGCCAGCCCCGGCCGGCCAGCCGCTCCCTGAAGCCAGACAGGGCAGGAGAGGAGTCACAGCCAGCCCCGGCCGGTCAGCCGCTCCCTGAAGCCAGACAGGGCAGGAGAGGAGTCACAGCCAGCCCCGGCCGGTCAGCCGCTCCCTGAAGCCAGACAGGGCAGGAGAGGAGTCACAGCCAGCCCCGGCCGGTCAGCCGCTCCCTGAAGCCAGACAGGGCAGGAGAGGAGTCACAGCCAGCCCCGGCCGGCCAGCCGCTCCCTGAAGCCAGACAGGGCAGGAGAGGAGTCACAGCCAGCCCCGGCCGATCAGCCGCTCCCTGAAGCCAGACAGGGCAGGAGAGGAGTCACAGCCAGCCCCGGCCGGTCAGCCGCTCCCTGAAGCCAGACAGGGCAGGAGAGGAGTCACAGCCAGCCCCGGCCGGTCAGCCGCTCCCTGAAGCCAGACAGGGCAGGAGAGGAGTCACAGCCAGCCCCGGCCGGTCAGCCGCTCCCTGAAGCCAGACAGGGCAGGAGAGGAGTCACAGCCAGCCCCGGCCGGCCAGCCGCTCCCTGAAGCCAGACAGGGCAGGAGAGGAGTCACAGCCAGCCCCGGCCGATCAGCCGCTCCTTGAAGCCAGACAGGGCAGGAGAGGAGTCAGACTAGCGTGGTCTGAACTTGACCCCAAACGGGGCCTAGTCCAGATTTCAGATTTTCCAGATTTGCAGTCCAAACTCTACCCACAGGCGGGTTTAGTCCAGAGAAGACCCACAGAGGCCAGACCAGACCAGACCCACAGACGGGCGTGGTCCAGACCTAAAGACAGACCAGACCAGACCAGACGACAAGTCAGACTGACTGGACCCACTGAGAGACTGGGCCAGACCCTACCAGACCCACAGACAGGCTGGGCCGAACCAGACGTGATGCTTCCGAGGGTAGCGATCAGCTGCTGCTGGCGCTCAAATCCAGCTGGCGCTCTGGCGTTCAAATTGGCATGCTGGCGCTCAAATTGATCATGAAAAAATCATGCTGGCTCTCAAATTGGCAAGTGTCTGCTGTCCACAATTAGGTGGCTGTCCACAAAGGTGGTGTTATGCTGTGGACATTGGCTGTGGTCCCTTTATTGGAGGGTTGTGCTTGACTCAGAGTCGGTGAGTCAAATTTGACTCAGAACTGACTCAACTCAACTTGAGTCGGAGTCGAGTCGCTTAAGACAAATAAGGGTTCAACTTGAGTCAGAGTCGAGTCACTTAAGAAAAATAGAGGGGTTGAGTTGAGTCAGAGTTGAGTCACATGGATGTCGCTTGAGTCAAAGTTGAGTCGCCTAGATGCTGCTCAAGTCAAAGTTGAGTCGACTCATCCTCTTACTCTTACGAGTCAAAGTCACATCTGACGAGAAAAACAAAGCCTAGCAACTAAATAATAAAGGCGTCCAAACAATGTTCTATAGTGTGAGGGCGTGAGTTTGTATGCTTTTCAAACCAACTTTATAATCATTAGTTGATAATAAATAAATTTCCTGTCTAACAAATAACTTAAAGAGTACCTACTTCACTACATCACTTACTCTGCTGACAGCTCTTTATCTAAGGTGAAGCAATACAATATTAAATGCATACATAGGCATGATAACTGCAGTATATATAACCTAATAATTACCATATCAACATCATTTACACTGCATCAAATAGCATCAAAATAATGACCAATTACAAGATACCAATAATTAAAGCCAACTGATGATATTTCAGCATAATTGCACGTACCCAGAGAGTATATTCAAATGTAAATCCCTGTGACTGACAACCGATATAACTTGAATTAAAACATCCCATGACCGCTACGAACACATATAGTTAAATACTAATTTTTCTGGAATGTTTATACGAACCATATACGCCATTTATGTCTGAAATCAAGAAGTTAATGCATCACAAAATGACTGGAGGTAGTTTAAGAACGTTAATTCAACAACAGATAACAATTTACTTATTATTATTATTATTATTATTATTATTGATGTTAGGAACATATATATTTGAACATATCTTACAATGCAGCTGGATTCAGTACATATGTATGATAATGCAATATTCATGTGCCTTGATCCAGTGTAAATCAAAATAGAAGTATTCACATATAATATTCCAATGACTTTTTGCAAGTCAAATAAATTTGAATCGAAGTCGTGAAGTCCGTTGAACAGGAGTCAAAAATGAGTCGACTCAATCAACTTTCACATGATTCAGAGTTGAGTCAGGGGTAACAGCAAATGAGTCAAAGTTGAGTCGACTCAAAACAAAAATTCCCCCGCTTGAGTCGGAATTGGGTCGAGTCCCGTCGAAAATGAGTCAGAGTTGATTCAGTCTAAACAATCTGAGTCAAGCACAATCCTGCTTTATTGGGCCAATTTTACCCTATACAGAAATGCTCTATATTCCCTATATATCTCTAAATTTCCCTATACAGAAATTCATGTTTTTTTCAATCAGGGTTCTCTTTTTTTGGCAGCATGCACTTAAACCTACAAACGGGGAGAATTGCATGGCTTGTCCTCGGAGCTCATACATATACCGAGTCCTTTACTGTGATATGTCTAAACCATCTGGGCGAGTAACCAGACATTCCATTGGCCCGTGATGTCATGCAAGTGAGTTAGATCATAAAAAGATTGCACGGAATTATTGCAAATATGTTTAAACAGCGTGCCATATTTGTCCAATGACTCCAGTATAGGTTATAACACCGATATGCAGTGCATTTCTTCCTCATGGATGCGAAAGTTACATTGTTGATGTTGCGAGGCCAATTGCGCATTAATAATTATCAGCAGAACCACTGCATTGTCCGTCCACCGAGCCGTATTCCTTTTTGAAGCCAGGCACCGCAGTTGCTCCACATGCTCCACATCATCCCCATTCAATATCCCCGGTGATGTTATCATCTTTCTGGCAGCATTCCACCGCGACCCGTCTTCATTACTTGGTCCACTCGCAGATCGCGTGTCAGGGTGGAAAAACAGCACATCAGAAGCCCCTCTGCGTTGCTACGTCTGCTGCGGTCAGCCTCAGAGGTAGAGGTCGGCGGAGGTAGTGAGAGCTGAGCTGGGCTAAAAAGTGCTGAGCTGGGCTGAGCTGAGCGGAACTGGGCTGGACTATGCTGGTCCGAGCTGGGCGAAACTGGATTGGACTGGACTAGATTTGGTTGGACTGGACTGAACTGTAATGAACTGAACTAGACTGGACGAGATGGACTGAACTGTGGACTGGGCAAGACTGGAATGGACCGGAATGGACCGGAATGGACCGAAATGGACCGGCATGGACCGGCATGGACCGGAATGGACCGGAATGGACCGGAATGGACCGGAATGGACCGGAATGGACCGGAATGGACCGGAATGGACCGGAATGGACCGGAATGGACCGGAATGGACCGGAATGGACCGGAATGGACCGGAATGGATCGGAATGGACCGGAATGGACCGGAATGGACCGGAATGGACCGGAATGGACCGGAATGGACCGGAATGGACCGGAATGGACCGGAATGGACCGGAATGGACCGGAATGGACCGGAATGGACCGGAATGGACCGGAATGGACCGGAATGGACCGGAATGGACCGGAATGGACCGGAATGGACCGGAATGGACCGGAATGGACCGGAATGGACCGGAATGGACCGGAATGGACCGGAATGGACCGGAATGGACCGGAATGGACCGGAATGGACCGGAATAGACCGGAATGGACCGGAATGGACCGGAATGGACCGGAATGGACCGGAATGGACCGGAATGGACCGGAATGGACCGGAATGGGCCGGAATGGACCGGAATGGACCGGAATGGACCGGAATGGACTGGAATGGACTGGAATGGACCGGAATGGACTGGAATGGACTGGAATGGACTGGAATGGACTGGAATGGACTGGAATGGACTGGAATGGACTGGAATGGACTGGAATGGACTGGAATGGACTGGAATGGACTGGAATGGACTGGAATGGACTGGAATGGACTGGAATGGACTGGAATGGACTGGAATGGACTGGAATGGACAGGAATGGACCGGAATGGACTGGAATGGACTGGAATGGAATGGACTGGACTGAGCATACTGGGGCGGACTGGGTTGTGCTGGACTCCGAGCTAGGAAGGAAGTCTGATCTGGTCTAGGCTGTACTGGGCTGATCTCAGTCGGACGGTTAGCGGCTGTGTCGATTCGGCCTGTCATTAGGCTGAAGAGATGGCAGGCTGCCGCAGTCGCATTCGGCGCCTCAGGCGGGCAGAGCTGCCGCTCCAATCCAGCAGACCACCGCTTCGGAGGCCCGTCATCTGGGGAACGACGCTCTCGAGCTGGCTCGCTGGCCGCCGCCCATGTCGGAGCGTCACGGAGAACGTTTCTAGTCATGGTCAGTCCAGGTCCGGTTGGCGGCGTTGCGTCGTGCAATGAGCATATACCTACACAGTTATTGAAGATGTTACCTAGATATATATATACGTAGAAGATACGTAGAGCCCTAGGAAATGACTAGAATGTATTTTACATCCCAGCAGTTAACATTCCAGCCAAGCAAAGTCATACACCGTGCGACCAAACTGGTGTTGAGCTAGACTGACCTATCTCTAAACGTTGTCCATGGCTGAGTATTCAGCATTGTCTGATTGTGGCAAGTTCAGAAACTGAGATCATACGATTCGAGGTAATGCAGAATCGTGGCATGTTTGCAGTCATGTTCTCGTCTTACTAATCAGAAAGACAAGTACCAAAATAGCAATGGATTATTTCAAGTAGCCATTACTGGTTATATACCATCTACAAAATTTTGCACGCAATGAAAATATCCCACTCCTTGGTTGTTTGGGTTTTCAAGTGTCGTTTTAAAGGATGTTGTAAGACCAGATTAAAAGTGTGGGATTTATTTTCAGAATGTTGCGGTATGGCTGCAGCTTAGTCACAGCTGCGCTTCTGATAGGATTGCAAATGGTTTAAGAAGATGGCTTTTCTTAGACCGATATCACAACTATAGGCAAAAATAAAACGTTACAAATCTCGCGTTTAGATTGCTAATACAGCGTTTGTATTGCCAATACGCAGAAGTAGAACTTAACAAAAGAAACTCCCACAGGAATCGTCTAGTCCCACAAGCCTTGTTTTCAAACTTTGTCTTCATTTTTGCTATTTTATCTTCACTATTTCATCACATATTTCTTATTTCGTATTTTATTCTTATATTTTAAATCCACTTGTGTCATTCAACAGCTTTTAACCATCGCTTTTGTATTATAGAGGATCTTTTGGGTGATCTTTTGTATTATTATAGGTATAGATGGCTATGGGTGAGGGATGAAATGTGATCTTTTAAGTATGTGAATGCGTGTGGTATTATCTGTCTGACTTCGCATATAAATGGTTCACCCCGTCGGCGATGATGTTAAATAAATAAATAAATACAATAAATAAACCAACGCGTATCCACATCCACCAAGTTAGTCACTTTTTCTTATTCACTGAAAACTGTTTTACCCTTTCCTAGAGGGTAATCCCGCCACAGCCGGGTAACAGGGCCCACAGACGTTTTTCACCACCCACCGGGTGGTAAACTCGCTTCATTTACTCTCGCCCAGAGTGTTTTTTTTTCTCGAGATTACCCTCTGCGAACGGATAAACATGCGGCGACGGGAAGCCGTTCCGTCGGTCTGTGACGTCACACCTACGTGAACAGACCGACGACAAAGGGTTTATCCGTTCGCAGAGGGTAATCTCGAGAAGAAAAAAAAACGTCTGGGCGAGAGTAAATGAAACGCGTTTACCACCCGGTGGGTGGTGAAAAACGTCTGTGGCCCTGTTACCCGGCTGTGGCGGGATTGCCCTCTAGGGAAGGGTACAAAAGTTGTCAGTGTTCAATATGGTAACTGAGTTTTAAAGACGGCTCTCAAATTGACCATAATCTAAAGCATGAGTATGAGATTTAAGCTTAACTACATCATCAGTTCATGTACCTTGCCAAAATCCACTTAGTTACATCTAAATCCTCTTGCTTATTTGAACAAAAAATGGAAAGCAGCATTTCTGATTGCTGACAATTTTGACTGAATACACTGTCATGATCCTCCATTTTACTGGCAACAATGTTTTCGTTGCGCTAAACAGACACCAAATACAAACTTCAGCTATGTTGGGTGTATATTAACGGTAACGGGCCGCGCTCATGCAATCCCAAGAAAAACTCTCCTGCCAAGACCACACCATATTTCCACTGTCAATCTATTCAACCTCAGGTGGTCGTCAGGAAGACCAAATGTGCTGATACAAAATTGTAAGAAAAATGTATGATGTATTCATCACCAACAGGTACGAGCCCAATTACAGGTGAAGTCCATCATATAATATAATGAAGAGTACAGCATTCATAAAAGAAACAAAATCACATATCAATCGAGTCGGAGTCTAAATAAAAGTTCCCAACGTCGACGTATACCACACTATGTCCTTCTTAGGCATTCCTATTGTATCGTTAAAAACATCACTCAGAGGACTCGAAGCGACAAAGTCATTCACCGAGCAGGGTCCCCGCACAAATAGGCTGGATTGCACGGTGTCCACACGGCCGCGGGGGACGTCAAACAGGGTGAACGCCGCAACCCTGGTGTTCCTGGATGGGACATGAACACTAAAACATTCAAGCAAGTAAGATGATGAGATGAGACCTTTAAAAAGCGTAATCAAAAATATCACATCACACTGCACACGCCTGGCGCGCAGCGGTCGTACGTCATAAAACACAAGCAACCGGTCGTACTCGAGAGACGGACAGCGGGGTGCAGTGTGGTTGGCTAGCCACATCAGGAACCTGAAAAGTCAGTGTTGGTGCTTAAATGGAGTGAAGGTGAGTTTTACCCGAAAATTAAATTTATATGTGGTTCGTTTGCAACGTTCCTGTGCTACCTTCGCGTCGATGTCCTCCTTCCAGTGCAATGCATGACGCGAATTCTCAGGATCAGTATATTTGCGAATTTTGCTGCTTTAAAATAATCCAGCCTGCGCTTGGCTGCCTAAGTTGAGATTGAAGTGTGGACTTGGGCTATTCTCTTTGGCACGTTCCATTTCGGTTAAAGGAACGAGGCCTCGTGACTATTAAAGGCATGCACTTCCTCGGGCTGGAATTCGAAATTGGATCTTATGCTGGAAGTGCTGTGAAAAATGACCTCATATTCTCTTTGTTACCATTTTAACAAAATAACGAATTCGAAATACGCAGGGCAATACTTACATCGAATGAACTCGTCAAACTTGCAAATGCCTATAGAGGCTGGAAAACTGTGGCCAGCTGCTTCATGTGGGAATAGTGAAGTCATTATGGAGGATTTTTTAGGTGTTGTTCATAAATATTGTCGGTGACAGGACAGTCATTATTACGGTCAGTGGGAGATGGTCACAGCCCTCCCTCAATCACCCAGCTTTACCTGAAGAAAACACCAATCGCAGATATATTTGATCAATAAGGAGGGTTATAAAAAAATTAACAAAGTTCTTACAAGTCAAGCATCCAAAAATAATGTTTGTGCATTGTTTTAAAGCCGGTATGTTATACTGATTTGTGTTTAGGTAATGTCATTATTGTTATTAATACTGTTGATAGACCTTTTGTTATTGCTGCTTCGTCTTTGGCACCAATGTGACATTTGCATGCCAAAAGACCAGGGGCGTCGCCACCGTGGGGGGGGGGGGGCTGGGGGCCGGGCCCCTGGGAGCGCTCCGGTCGGATTCCGGCCCCCAGATTCGCAGGATTTTAACATTAACCCTACATATGGGGCTGCCCCCCCCCCCCCCTTACACCCCTAGCTGCCCCCCCCCCCTCCCCAATCCTCTGGATGGCCCTTCCACTCAAAAGTTTGTGGTGACGCCACTGCAAAAGACATACGTTTTGAATAGCCTTCGCCAACCACTCTTATTTGCTCTCTTGATATTTGTATCACATATCGTCCGCCTCTCCTCACTCACGTTCTCTAGCCAGCACCTCATCATTTGTCCGGTCATGTCTCAAGAAATTACCTCTAGCGCCACCCAATGCCCATCATTATCCAATTACGTCAATCGGCCTGCCAGTACGGATCAATTACCCGCCACGCCTTACGCCCGACCAACCGGCCGGTCCCCCTCCCCGTACCCTCCATCGCGGAGAAAACTGGCCTCATTTGCCACACCGCTGGCCGGCGCGCCCGCGTCGGCACGGCGCGGTGTCGACCGGCGTCATTATTACGCTAGAAGAACAGTGATGGCTAACGCGCTCAATAATGGAGGATTTACTGTCGGTCGCGCCCGGTGATGTGCCGCCAAGGCGACGACGAAACGAGCCTGGCCGGTCTCGACCGAGCTGCGCCAGCCACGAGCTTCGATCGGCGACGGGGCGTGGTTGGAGAGCTTGGCCTGTGTTGGACCGGGCCTGACCGCAGGGTTGACGACAAGGGTTGGCGCTAGTTGCGTGAAGAGTGGAGAGTGGAGAGTGGAGAGTGGAGAGTGGAGAGTGAAGAGTGAAGAGTGAAGAGTGAAGAGTGAAGAGTGAAGAGTGAAGAGTGAAGAGTTAAGAGTGAAGAGTGAAGAGTGAAGAGTGAAGAGTGAAGAGTGAAGAGTGAAGAGTGAAGAGCGGAGAGCGGAGAGCGGAGAGCGGAGAGCGGAGAGCGGAGAGCGGAGAGCGGAGAGCGGAGAGCGGAGAGCGGAGAGCGGAGAGCGGAGAGCGGAGAGCGGAGAGCGGAGAGCGGAGAGCGGAGAGCGGAGAGCGGAGAGCGGAGAGCGGAGAGCGGAGAGCGGAGAGCGGAGAGCGGAGAGCGGAGAGCGGAGAGCGGAGAGCGGAGAGCGGAGAGCGGAGAGCGGAGAGCGGAGAGCGGAGAGCGGAGAGCGGAGAGCGGAGAGCGGAGAGCGGAGAGCGGAGAGCGGAGAGCGGAGAGCGGAGAGCGGAGAGCGGAGAGCGGAGAGCGGAGAGCGGAGAGCGGAGAGCGGAGAGCGGAGAGCGGAGAGCGGAGAGCGGAGAGCGGAGAGCGGAGAGCGGAGAGCGGAGAGCGGAGAGCGGAGAGCGGAGAGCGGAGAGCGGAGAGCGGAGAGCGGAGAGCGGAGAGCGGAGAGCGGAGAGCGGAGAGCGGAGAGCGGAGAGCGGAGAGCGGAGAGCGGAGAGCGGAGAGCGGAGAGCGGAGAGCGGAGAGCGGAGAGCGGAGAGCGGAGAGCGGAGAGCGGAGAGCGGAGAGCGGAGAGCGGAGAGCGGAGAGCGGAGAGCGGAGAGCGGAGAGCGGAGAGCGGAGAGCGGAGAGCGGAGAGCGGAGAGCGGAGAGCGGAGAGCGGAGAGCGGAGAGCGGAGAGCGGAGAGCGGAGAGCGGAGAGCGGAGAGCGGAGAGCGGAGAGCGGAGAGCGGAGAGCGGAGAGCGGAGAGCGGAGAGCGGAGAGCGGAGAGCGGAGAGCGGAGAGCGGAGAGCGGAGAGCGGAGAGCGGAGAGCGGAGAGCGGAGAGCGGAGAGCGGAGAGCGGAGAGCGGAGAGCGGAGAGCGGAGAGCGGAGAGCGGAGAGCGGAGAGCGGAGAGCGGAGAGCGGCCTGGTAAGAGAGACCGCGGCTGGTGGGCGATGTGAGCCCGAGGGTCGATCGGTGGAGGAAGAATCTCGTTGGTCGGCCTCAGCCTGCTGAAATGGGTCCCACAGGAGCTGCTGAGCAGCCGCTGCAGCCCATCTCTGTCGGAACTGAGAGAAAAACGGGACTATGTGCGTGGAGGGACGGAGAAATTCCACAAGCGTTTTTAGAAGCGTTTCAGGAAAAGAAGATATTTCTCAAAGGTCTCTTAGAGTGACGTTTGCAGGCGTGTTAAAAAGTGCGAGCTTACTATATATAGTGGGCGCCAAAATATTCCCTGCAAGAACTTGCTCCGGAACCGAAAATGTCCCAATTTAATAATCTGTTTTGCTCTGTGGTCATCAATTATGTAAAGTGTAATGCACACCTACACATACTTTTCAAATTAGCTGCCAAGTTTCTTTCTTTATCATTGCTAGTTATGAACCCCAAATACCACCACCCCCAACTAACCTTCGGCCGATATATTTTTGCTCGGATAGAAATCATTATCGCCAAAAATACGTGCCCTGAAATGTCTCTAAAGTTCGGGGATCCTGGTGGAGGCCGGGATCGTGGCGGGGGCCGCTTCCATTGCTTTAACATAGGGGCCGCGAACCGCCGTTCGCGGCCCCGTCTGCCTTGGGAAATACCTCACGAAATTATCCGGCCCCTTGGGAAATATGAGGGAAGTTGATTTGGTCGTTTGAAGTTTACCAAGTGATATCTCAAGATTCTGATGATAACGACTCCACAACAAGGGGCAATACTGTGCGATTAGCTTGCAGGCCGTTCTTATCCCAATGCATATCAGCTGTTCAATAAATTCCCCCGGTGACGTTACCGGTAAATTACTTTTTGATCCATGCAGTAGCGTACCCAGGATTTACTCCAGGAGGGGGCATTTTTTTTTGCACATGGGGGCATAAAGTACCCCACCAAAAAAACTCACCGGATTTGGCCCACTATATTTTTAAAAGGGCATATTTTCACCATTTTTCTCTTAAAAAAAACATTAATTTTTTCGACCGAAGGGGGCACGTACAGACCTTCAGGGGGGGGGGGCAATTGCCCCGTTTGCCCCCCCCCCCTTGTGTACGCCTATGGATCTATGTGAGTTTCCCTGTCATTAATATGAGACTTGATACTGTCTAACATACCTACATTATTGATGATGTGCTTTACATGTATGTCACTTGCGAAGTAGTGTTTCATATATTTAGCTTGCTATGCCGGATATAAGTATGCCCTCGGTGACGTCATGTCAGATAGTGCTCAGCAGGGACAGCATGGACGGACGGTTCTACCTTGTATGTATGGCCTTGATTAGCTTGAAGTTGAACTGATTCGAACATTGGATTCCCCATGCATTGCAAGGCCCTATAACCAGGTAAGGACACGAGCCATTTGACCTTGAACTCGGCGTACCGCCGGATGACGACACTGGCGGTGCCCGGCTCCTTCGTCGGCGCCGCTCTCAAGCGCATGGCTGTAACTCGTAAACGACAAAAATATCACCCTATAAAGGCATATTTTCGGAATCAGCGCATCAAGGAGGCCCTGTATGCAAAATTTGGGGAAAATCGAGACACCTCGGAATATCATACTGCCAGTGTGATAATCGAAACTGCTGCATAATATAACTGCTGCGATAATCAGATGCTGCTAATCGAAACCCGCACGCAATACGCCACCAACAGACTGTTCAATTTCAACTATTGCGCTATTGCTAGCTGAAATCTTGCAATTTGATTAGTGCAGCGCTCTGCCGCCATTGACGTCAAATAACGTTTTGTGAGTACCGACGAGGCGACCTATATGGCGGTCAAGCGGCGTCACCTCCCTGATGCATTGTTTGAATTTGCTTTGGTTTTGAAACATGGATATTTGGTGATTAACGAAGAGTCTATAGAGTATAAGAAGATGGATAATCCTGTATTGGTAGGTACTTGCTCAAAATTATTTTGTTTTGGTCATATTATCCACAGTTGAATGAAAGCTTTTCAATATAATTAGAACAAAAGTGCAAATTGAAGTATAGAACTTGTATATGCATTATTCATTGGTATTAGGTAATGCGGAAATAGCATTTGGCATGTATGATATGGTGCACGGCCAACAACTGTTGTAACTCTATTATTGAAACTCAGACATTGCTCAGAAACTGTTTGCCCATCAATGTTACTTGTAAAAACTCCTATATCCTATTTCAAGCAGGTATATGTATATATATATATGGTATATGTTAATTCATGCTGAAGTGGCAACATTTGGTCCAGCAGATAACCAACCACTACTTGTTGTTGACTTATGACTGACTTACGATGACTCGCACCAAATCTAGACCCTGACTCTGGGGATATAGTTACGGACATTCAGGAAATTCATCAAAACTAAGTATAACTCATATATCAGAAGGCTTTCACTTGCAAGAATGATTCTCTATAATACACTTAAATGCTAGGTCATTGAAAACAAAATGGGCAATTTCCTAGCCTTCAAAGGCAGCTCTGGTGTTGAGCGGTCTGTAATTTGTGTGTCAGAAACATGATTAAAACAGATGTGCTTCATCATTTCAACATAGATGGTTATAATCTGTTTGCCTCTTGCAGAGATGTAAATGAAGAAGGAGGAACAACAGCTGTGTATGTGAACAATAAATTTAATGCTAAACTGATAAATGACTTAGCAGCTATAAACAATCATAATAATACAAATACTTTTGTTGAAATAGAGCTTAAGGATAAAAATGTTGCCAAGAATGTAATACTTGGAGGAATTTATAGATCTCCAAACTCTTCACAAACATTATTTATTGATTATATCGAATAAGTTCTAACTGCACTTGAAGAAGAAAATAAACTTGCTGCACTTGCTGGTGATTTTAATTTGAATATATTGAAGTAATCAGAAGATATGCATGTGAGTTGCTTTTGCAATCTTTTTGTCTTCTTATGGTTATGTTTCTATGATTTCAAAGCCAACTAGAGTTGTTAATAACCATTCATCATTGCACGTTAACATTTGTATTAATAAACACAACCATATAAAGTCATCTGGTGTATTGATAACATCTTTCAGATCATTTTCCTATATGCCCTTATATCATGGATATATAAAACAGAATCAAACAATCTACCCAAGGAAGTTTTTAACATGCATAAACTTCCAGAGCTTAATCAATATATTACAGCCAATCTGGCAAATTTCCAAGCTATAACAGATCCTAACCTAGCTTTTTTTTCTCTCTTTTTTCAATTTTTCAATTTTCCAAAACAATAAAGCCATGCAGGAGAAAAATACCATTGAAGCCATGGTATTTTATTGTCCCCAGTATTGTGTTCAATTAATATAAATCCTAAGTTGTACAATAAATTTATTTTAAAAAAGTAGTGATAAGCATGACAATGAATATACAAAATATAGAGACATTCTTACAATGGTAATGAAGGAGGCAAAAATATTATATTTTCAAAAATCAGCTGAGGGTAGCAAAGCAAATGTAGCAAAGCAAATAATAAAGAAACAAGGAAGATACTTATAGAAGCCTTAAATTCAAGGAAAGCGCCAAACTGCATACCATCTTGTTGTATTGATGATGCTAACACAGTTCATACCAGTGAACATATAGCAAGTGGTTTTAACAATTTCTGTACATCCATGGGACAACAGCTGGAAAGTGATATGCCTACCTCAGACAGTAGCCCAATGGAATATCTTACACAAATAGACTATCCGGCCTTTAGCACCCCATTGTCCACAAATCCTTTGCAAATTGAGTATATTATAAAACAATTGAACCCTGTGGGAGGCGGAGTAGACAAAATAAGTACCAAGATTCTTAGGCAACATATACAAACTGTATCCATCATCCTACTTATTTCTTTAATTTTTATGTTAAAAATGCTTGAAGTGAAAGTGGCCGAAAAGTGAGGAGCCATGCCCCCCCTCCCCTTCTCTGTTCCTACGCCTGTCTTCCGTCGTCTGCAGCTAGGCAATGGCGCCGCTACCTTCCGAAAATTGGGGGAGGGAGGGAGGGAGGGAGGGAGGGAGGGAGGGAGGGAGGGAGGGAGGGAGGGAGGGAGGGAGGGAGGGAGGGAGGGAGGGAGGGAGGGAGGGAGGGAGGGAGGGAGGGAGGGAGGGAGGGAGGGGAGGCATTCTGAAGTCGATTCTTTCCATGCAATGTCCATGGGTGTAATGTTAAAATCCGAAAATGTTGGGGGGGGGGACACGTCCCCCCACGTCCCCCCACGTCCCCCCTGTGGTGGAGCCCCTGCAGCTAGGGTCGTTGATACACAGGATGTATTGGCTATATCAGGTCACAATGCAGTGGCAGATCTATAGTTGGGCAAAATGGGCAATTACCCCCCCCCCCCCCCCACCGCCTGAAATCGGAGCAAAATTGACACATTTCCTGTTATAGAAGAAAATATAAGCGGCTTTTACTAAGGAAAGTTAGTTTTAAAGGGAATGTTTCACCTTTGTATTGGTTTTGGACTGAGATAGCCATTATCTTTGGCTGTTATTGAAATGTCTAAAATACTAAGGTCATTTTCCCCAAAACTTAGCCATTTTTAAGCAATTCAATTTATAGTTTGCAAAATGGGGTCTAGGCTAGTGCCGCCGCTGATTAGCTGACAGCGACTTTTTTCAGCCAATCCCACTTTGTTAGCCAATCAGCGGCGGTATATAGCTCAATAATGACGTAATCATCCCAAATAAAAAATAAAATAAATTGTATAAAGTTAAGTGACTTGTCGAGAGATAAAAAATATCACCATCGTTTTCAGCAGCACTTACTTCATATTTTCGACTACAACCAGCGTATATTTGACAACTTTCAGAAAGGTGAAACATTCCCTTTAAATCAGCTATCAATGCATAAGCAAGCCAAATCCGATGCGTTTTCAGAATTGTGTGAGACTGGAATTCCCCCCCCCCAAAAAAAACAACACCCATTCTGGATCCGCCAATGTCACAATGCGCTGTATGTGTGTATATGATGCAGGTGCATGTTGTCTTCAGTTATACATTAACACTGAGCCGGATACGGGGATTGAGGCGGATATGGGTGAGGGGTCGAACGGATGAATCTGGGTGAACACTGTGGCCATGTCAAATGTGTCACCGCACTGTGAGCAAGTCACGATGTCGAGGCAGTAAATGACACTTCATGCCGCGGTACTTATACCAAGGGGCCGCATTTTCCAATACCAGGTTAGGTGGGCGCCACTTGAAGCGTTTTTACCACCCCTGGACGTTTGCAGCATCCGAAACTGGGATTGTTGAAGTCATTATATAATCAATCAATTAAATCAATATTGTATCGTAATTGTTCCAATGAATTTACGTAATTAGTACCTGCGTTTTAAGTTTGTTTATGATGTTAATCCTCGTACCCGTAATCCCTTAATCCTCGTACCCTCGTAACAACTGACCGTCCGCCACTAAATTGGTAACGTTTCCGTCAATCTAGTCACACCTATTACCGGAGATGACTACAGAGCACACTCTTACGTGATCCATACGGAAGGTACCTACTAAAGATTGCGTATTATCAAGCAAGTTTTTTTTAAATCCGTTATCGTCCGATATTTTTACAGGAAGAACCGACGTAGATGACATATTGTGACAGTGAAACTCTTTTTACTTTGGGTAATAATTCTTCGCGCCATATTGCGTGAAACGCGAGGCTCAGATTGTCCGCCGAACCCATCCATAACGAGTTTTTCTGCAAGAGGACCGAGAAGAACGACGCTATTTATTTCCGCTGAGTTGAATTGAATGTTTCTGATGTATTACCTACTGATTATACGTGCATTTGTTCACTTGATCCATTGTTAAATTATACCTTTGCACCGTCATTCAGCCCGCGGACACAATATCGGCCTTGTGTGTTGTCAGTGCGTGTTGTGAGAAATGTTGTATTGCTGTACGAACCAGCCCGTTTCATGAAATTAAAGGTCTTCGGCTCTTCGCTATTGCAGCTTTCAATAAGCATGAATTTTATGAAAAGGCACGAACTGTGGACGCCAACTCTGAAAGGACAAAATAAAATGTATGCATTCTGTATTGCTGTATTTGTATTGCATCACCAACAGGCATACAACCAATTGCAGGTGAATTACGACATGTGAAAATGCGAAGAGCTTAATTTTCGCCTATTCTTTATGAACGCTTGAATATTCATTTAATCATGAGCACCTATCGACTTGGAAGTGCATCATCAGTTTGAAGAAAACCCAATAAGTTCACCCAATAGTCTGTTCGTTGCTGCGCTCTGTTGCGATCGGGTCGCATCCGCTACGCGGCGTGTCGTGACTATATCCGTGGGCTTGTAATGGGTGGGCGAGGCTGGCGGTGGGGAGGGGGTGGTGGTGGGGGGGGGGGGGGTCTGTCGTTTGTCGTGGTCGCCAGTGTCGCCCGTCGTTGTTATCGTCTGATGTGCGACGGTCGTCGATCTTGCCTCCAAAGCTGCTCAATCTGATTGGAGCTGGTGCTCGAAGAGCCGTCTCGGGGGGGGGGGGGGGGAGGAGGACATGGGAGTGGGACCACGTGCCCCCCCCCCCCCCCCCCCCGGCCTGAGGCAAATCAGTGCGTCACGCTTTTTTGGGGTGATCGACCAGAGATGGGCCCGTGATGGAGTGGAGTGCTGTGTGATGGCAGTCGACCCTGAACTTGTGGATCAGGGTCAACAAAAACGACGGAATAAATCGGGGAATCATCTCGTGTGCTTCGAGTTATGGTGATTCGGGCAAAATGCTTGATGGCTTATGCCAGAATATATTGCAATCCTTTTATAGTACGCTTCCTTTTTGCAATGTATACATTGCAAAACCAAACCTTGCAAGCTGAAATGGAATGAACTGCGTGACAGTAATGAAGGACGTGGTTGATATCATTGAGGAATTTAGCAACGACAGCTTTTCTTATCAGAAATACCCGAAACTTGGCAGCGTTTTCCTGTTAACTACCGTTCGTTAGCGCGCCTATTACCGTTCCATGGCCATTCCTTACCTGAAATCGATTGCTGTAGCACTTGTGCGTTCCCACGCTGGACTTTTTCAGTTCAATACAATTATTAACAGCACAGTACTCAGGCTAACACCTGTCAAGGACTTTTCCTTCGTTAATGAAACCGCTTAGCCCTGCGTGTGAGCGGGTGTGAGAGTGTGTGTATGTGTGTGTATGTGTGTGTGTGTGTGTGTGTGTGTGTGTGTGTGTGTGTGTGTGTGTGTGTGTGTGTGTGTGTGTGTGTGTGTGTGTGTGTGTGTGTGTGTGTGTGTGTGTGTGTGTGTGTGTGTGTGTGTGTGTGTGTGTGTGTGTGTGTGTGTGTGTGTGTGTGTGTGTGTGTGTGTGTGTGTGTGTGTGTGTGTGTGTGTGTGTGTGTGTGTGTGTGTGTGTGTGTGTGTGTGTGTGTGTGTGTGTGTGTGTGTGTGTGTGTGTGTGTGTGTGTGTGTGTGTGTGTGTGTGTGTGTGTGTGTGTGTGTGTGTGTGTGTGTGTGTGTGTGTGTGTGTGTGTGTGTGTGTGTGTGTGTGTGTGTGTGTGTGTGTGTGTGTGTGTGTGTGTGTGTGTGTGTGTGTGTGTGTGTGTGTGTGTGTGTGTGTGTGTGTGTGTGTGTGTGTGTGTGTGTGTGTGTGTGTGTGTGTGTGTGTGTGTGTGTGTGTGTGTGTGTGTGTGTGTGTGTGTGTGTGTGTGTGTGTGTGTGTGTGTGTGTGTGTGTGTGTGTGTGTGTGTGTGTGTGTGTGTGTGTGTGTGTGTGTGTGTGTGTGTGTGTGTGTGTGTGTGTGTGTGTGTGTGTGTGTGTGTGTGTGTGTGTGTGTGTGTGTGTGTGTGTGTGTGTGTGTGTGTGTATGTGTGTGTGCGTGCGTGCGTGCGTGCGTGCGTGCGTACTCAAGCGTGTACAAGCGCGAGTCAATGTGTTTTATAGCGTGTGGTATTCGTGCCCTGACGCTTAAGCGTTGTACTTACACACTGATTCAGTGCTAATATTCCTGGGATTTGATTGAAGATACATTGAGAATCATACCGTGTGTCGTAAGTCTAAGTAGCTGACATGCAAAAGTGAACCTTATATGCTTTGTATTATTAACAAGAAGAAACATTTCATTCGCTTTCCTAATTAAAGCGTACAATAGTTACAAAGTAAAACCCGTTAATAGAACTGTTGTGTGTATGCGTGTTAACCTCGGTGCTCGATGCTGGGCGCGGTGTCTTCCTCGCACCTGATGTCAGACGTGTTTGCCCCTTTCGGGGCGTTGGCTCAGGTGCGGGGGAGGGGGACGAGACAAAGGGGCACACCGGCCCGTCGGCCTGAGGTATTTGTATAGGACGGGTGGAGACGTCCGGGGGCTAGCCGCCCGGACAAAGGTTTGGGGTCCCCGGGGGAGCGGGACGCCTCCAGCTGGCGAGGGACGAGGGAGTCGTTGTGTAGACGTCGTCACGAGAGGTTTGGGGTCCCCGGGGGAGAGGGACGCCTCCAGCTGGCGAGGAACGAGGGAGTCGTTGTGTGGATGTCGCCACGAGAGGTTTGGGGTCACCGGGGAAGAGGGACGCCTCCAGCTGGCAAGGAACGAGGGAGTCGTTGTGTGGACGTCGTCACGAGAGGTTTGGGGTCCCCGGGGAAAGGGACGCTTCCAGCTGGCCAGGGACGAGGGAGTCGTTGTGTGGACGTCGTCACGAGCAGTGTTGGATTTGTCATTTCATGACCTGGTCCCGGAGAGTAAAAATCCATAGGTGGAGAGTACAATTGTATTGTCAGGAAAGTTAAGATTTTCATTTTTGTTTTAATTATTTTACTTGGAAAGTACAAATCCTGATTTGCAATAGATATTAAATCCTTCTGAGCAAAATTGAATTATATTTTAACTACAATGTCAGTAAGATCAGGCGAAAAGAGAGCAAATTTCCTGAACAAATATGAAGAGAGCAAAATTCTTTGGACCCAAAAATTCCAGAAAATGGCCAAAATTCCAAGGCTGGTCACGAGAGGTTTGGGGTCCCCGGGGGAGAGGGACGCCTCCAGCTGGCGAGGGACGAGGGAGTCGTTGTGTGGACGTCGTCACGAGAGGTTTGGGGTCCCCGGGGGAGAGGGACGGCTCCAGCTTGCGAGGGACGAGGGAGCCGTTGTGTGGATGTCGTCACGAGAGGTTTGGATCGCACTGTTGTGAAGTGTGAATACCTACACGTTTTACTATAAAAACTACAACACAACTCTGCGACTACAAAACTACAAAAAAAGCAGGAACATATTAAGCTGGCGAGCCACGTGACGACACTTACGTGAGAGTGGGCGTGGGTGTGGATGTTTGTATGTGTGTCGCACTGGCGGATCCTGGGGGGGGGGGGGGGCACCGAGGCCATGGCCTCCCCCAAACGTTCAAGTCGTAAGGTCAAACTATGTTTTGGCCTCCCCCAAACCGGCCAGCACAAGAACGAATCTAGGCAAAACAAAAATACCAGGTGACGCGGCTTTGACTCCTTGACACAGAGCAATGGGTGCTGGTCTGCCAACCACTTGAACCGTATAGTAAGATGAAGCGGCATTATACTTCATAATATAGGTTCATGTGCTAATGTTGGATAACGCATCACCCTAACAGTACCTTCCTAATTATAGATGCAGCGGCGATAAGCTTCATAATGCAGGTTCCTGCTAACATGCTATCCGATAACCGATCATCAGCTGGCACGACTGTCTCACGATGCCTGAAACCCGTACCCTGAAAAACACGATGCCTGAAACTCGTAGGTGAGATGTACCAATATAAGGCATTTATTTATGGCGAGGGTTTCCATTCCGATGAAGCAATTGTAATTACTTTTCAATACTAATTTTATTTCAAATGAAAAATAAACCGTCCTTATAATAGTTGCTGGGCATACATTTAAATGATACCAAGGATCCATTCGGGGAAACTCCAATATAAATGTTCTTGATTAATAAACTTCTGCTTACAAGCATTCTTGCAATCATGCGACGACGTCTAAGGCCTTGCTACTGCAATGGGGTATTGGTGTGTAGTTCAGGTTTGGTTGACATAAAATCGAGGCCCAATAATTACCAAGTTGTCGTATGTGCGGTCCTTCTGGTAGTTTGGAAGTGATTTGTTAAAATCATGAAGAGGGGACAAATGCCTCCTGGCTCCTACCACAGGAACATGGGGGGGGGGGGGAATTCAATACAAATACAAGTATGTCCCCCCTCCCCCAGCGTAACGACTCTTTCGTTCGCGCTGAGGACCCAACACTCCCCCCTTCCCCCTGTCAACGACTTTTCGCGCTTACGACCCGACGCAGCCCCCCCCCCCCCCCCCGGTCAACAACTTTTCGCTCGCTGATGAAACGGAGCGAAATTTTAGCCATCTAAACTCGAACCCTAGAACCGCCAGTGCCTGAGTCTTTGGCCTCCCCAAACGGAGTGGCTGGATCTGCCAGTTTGGTATGTGTATGTGTATGTGTGTGTGTATGGTGTTATGTGTATGTGACTGTTTGACCTACATTTCTTATTTTTTTGACACTGGTTCTGTGATATCCACACCTGGGTGGAATGAGCCTATGACGTGCAATGCGTAAATACATACATAAATAAAACTGCATCAAACTGCATCAAGGCATACAACACGACATACATTGTATCATTTTTCAGCAGAAACCAATTTCATGTGATAACCATCATATCAACACACGTCATGTTTGAGAGATTCTGTGTGAATGTTTCCCCAGTGGAGGCTGTTCTTTACGATACACAGAGCTGCCAAACAGCCCACCAGTGGCGCCGCCGCTGCCTAAAATGGCACCGATTCAGTTTCAAGCACGACCATAACTCGCATAACGTCACGAGTAAACGCCGCGAAGAGAAGAAAAAAAACACGCGGCATTGAAGCCGACACGGGCTTTGGGGCCATTCAAAGCGGCAATCACTCAACGAGAAGCGTTGTTCGCCGTCAGCCCGCCACCGGACAGGGTGGCTGACGATGGCTGCCGCAGCTCTGTTGGAGACGGGAGGCTTCAGGGCAGCCGCCTGGTGGGTGGCGGGCTGACCTCTGCAGCCGCCACCGCCGCCGCCACCCGCCACCGAGGCCGTGACCTGGGTTCCCGTCCCCGTCCCCGTCCCCGTCCCCGTCCCCGTCCCCGTCCCCGTCCCCGTCCCCGTCCCCGTCCCCGTCCCCGTCCCCGTCCCCGTCCCCGTCCCCGTCCCCGTCCCTTCCGTCACCGTCTTTAAACCACCGCCACCTCTCTACCACCGCTGTTGGACCTCGCCTATCAAAAAGTTATCGCAAATTACGAGACGTAATAGCTTCTGCTGCCTCGGCTGTGGCAGTAGCAACAGCAGCAGCGGCGGCTGCGGTGACGGCTGTGGCAGCGTTTTTTTTTAGCTAGCCGCAAGGCTATTAGGGGAAAGCCGGCAAGGCTAGCCGGGAAAAGTTAACTGGCGATTTAGCCAGGTAAAATGTGTTGACGTTACGTTAAGCCGGCTAATGTTTCCGGGCGCAAAAAGCAGAAGGCAGAAGCAAAGGCAAAGGCAAAGGTTTTACGTTAAACCGGCTCATGATCGTCCGGTGAAAATAGCGAGAGGGATCCGAAACAGGGAACACAGACATTCAACACACAATCAGGCATACACTAAAAAGTAGAAACGATTCTAGTTAAAATAAAAATGATAAATAAAAAACGAATTAATTAATTAATCAATTAATCAACTAATTAATCAATCAATCACAAAAAAAAACAATTAGGCGTGGCGGATGACAGGCCCAGGTCGGATCTGGTCGGTGGTTGTGTGGGTGTTTGGAGTGTGGCGGTTGTGGTCGGGGCTGGCAGGACCGAACCTGAGGGAGGTGGAGGACCGCTCCCAACATCGTCCACCATATAGACGCTCGATACCGGGACATTGGTGGTGCCAAGTTTCGTGCGGCCGTCCGGCGGAGGCGGTTTTAGACCAGACTTTCGGCGTGTCCGATGTTTTGCTCCTCGTGTTGTGGGTTTGCCTCCGGAAAGGCGGACGATCTGCAATGTAAATTTCAGCCAACTGGGTTTTCGTGTCCTAGAGTTATTCCATACACACGACAAGTGGTTCGTTAGTGCTTCACAATGCAACTTTCTCAGTCTATGGAATGTATTAATATTTAGTAGTATTTTGGGGTGTTTTTGCTACTGATGTTAGATATAGTTGAATGCTGTTGTTGAATTAGATTCCCAGTCACGCTTTATCATATTACAGTGATGAATTTCCACTCTCACGTAAATTGCTCATTTCGAGATTCGGTATTTCTCATTGAATGTAACTATCACTTGTTTTGTTAATGACCAGTAAAACGCCTTTTTGGGTGATGACTGAGCGAGCGCGCTCTGGTAAAGCTAAAACAGGTTTGAAATATGAAACGGTAAAGGAGCACACGTGGTAGTAACACAGTCATTTTAGTCCTCCAGAAAAATTGCCAGGCTGCAAGGCATGCCAACATACAAATTAAGTTGTATTAAATAGTTCATGATCTTTCCAAATCCGCCAAAAGGGAGTTCGTGCTGAGCGCTGCATGCTTCAGCGTATAAAGATACAGCTTAAAATAATACAGCCATTTTTTTTATCAAGAATCATTTTAGCAAGGTATTTTGTTCATTTCGACGTTCGCGTTTGCCAACCAGGGGTGGTAAAAGGTTCTGTCCTTATACTTATGGATAAGGTCGGGGACAAAATGCTCCTTCTCATGAAGTACTCGGGGGTCAAAATGACAGCAAAAATCATTACTGACATTTCTGTGAAAATTTACTAAGCGATCATGTCCTTAGAAATACTGATCTTCAATACCACTTCTGATGTATTATTCACATTATCATCATATTCATCAGGTCAGTATGTATGCACATTTACTTTTTATTAGCAGTTGGGTTTCAGTTCTTGATTGCCAATAATAATAAATTACATTAACAAAAAATAAATCCGACGGGAAAAAAATCCGGACGATAGATTCAACACGTGGGGTCACTGAACCAAAAATGCACCTGGGTCTTCAAGAATGGCCTATAATAACATGATCCAGAATGAATTGTGCTTATATCATGCGTATCCTCAGAATAGGAAGCATTTGAATATTTCCCCATTGACTTATAATGGGGAGGTCACGAAATTGACCCAACCTTAGGTCACCGATATACAAAATCCGAGATAAACAAATTGTAGGTACTATTACCCTTATGCAATTCTGTAAGTACCAAATTGTTGGAGGTGGGGTCACGTGACTTGGCCTGATGACCTGACCTGAGATGACTTGTGGTCAAGAATTTTACAATATGTGGGTAATTGATGTCTTACAGCTGTGCCAAAAACGGCGGCGCTGCGCGCAGCCGTTTTTTTTGCTATCCTCGAAAAACCTTAGGGGGCGTCTAAACGCCCCACCCCCGGCCCGGCGCGGGAAATCCGGACAGTCGATTCCCCCGGGGGCGGGCCGGGGTGCTAGTACATTTTCAATGGAGGTCCACTGTCAGGACAGTGGATTTCACTGTCCTGGGACCCCATCCCTTTAACTCGAAAACTAAAAGAGCTAGAAAGACGCGGAAAAAAACGTTCAAAAGCTCCCGACAAGCACATTCGAAGGTACTTTAAATGTTTGTCAATATTGAGGTCACCAGAGGTCATCAAAGGTCAGATTCTCAAGTTTTAGGACTTCGCTCCAGAAACCCCCAGATATCACAGGAACTAGGAACAAACAAAAAAACAATGGGAAGCTCTTGAAAAATGCAATCGCCAAAGTTTCCTCCAATTTGAGCTCAGATCAATAGTTTAGACTCCAGAGCTCATCAAATGTCAAAAAGGCTTTAAAAAAACGTTTATCACGAATAGCTTTTTACCTAATAACGAGAAGGCAATAATTTTGACGCCATCGTGCTTGTCTCATCAAAACGCTTTGCCTCATATTAGTGTTAACCAAGTCAGGTCAACTTACAAATGTGACCTCAGGTCAAGGTCAAGTGGTGGTGGCTCAAGTAGGCCATATTGCATATGGGAAGACGTTCCGCGACGAGATAAACACTTCGGTGTCGGTTTCACTTATCTATCGTCATTATGTCGAGAGTTATTGACATTAAACTGTTGGTGACCTCGAATGACCTCGGCTGACTCTGTATGGGTCACTGAACAAAAATGGTACCTAGGTAATCAAGAATGTTCTATAATAACATGATCCAGACGGAATTAGATGCTATCTTGCTTCTCCTTAGAATAGGAAGCATTTGAATATTTCCCCTTAGACATAATGGGGAGGTCACGAAATTAAACTGACCTTAAGTCGCTGATACTAAAAATCCAAGATAAATTAATTGTAGATATATGTGACCTTATGAAATCCTGTAAGTGTAAAACTGATCATCCCAAAATTGTGACTGTGGTACGACTACAAGTTTTTTTTGGGGGAGGTGGGGTCACGTGACCTGGTCTGGTGACCTGACCTATGATGACCCGAGGATTGTTTTTACATAATGTGGGCAATTAATTCACAAACAGCTGTGCCAAAAATGGCGGCGCTGCGCTTCGCCGTTTTTCCGCTATCCGCGAAAAACCTGAGGGGGTGCCTACCCCCCCCCCCCCCCCCGCACGGCGCTGGTTAAAATACAGGGATGATGTGAGCATGCAGCCAGGTGTTAGGGTATTCATGTGAAGTTAAAAAAATGTCCCAAGCTGTGCTGGGGTCATTTTTGTATGTGCCACTTTTGGTCGGGGCCACTCAAAGCACTTTTACCACCCCTGTTGCCAACTGCCACGCGATGTGGTACCACCTCTATCAGAACGCACCATACCAAAAACAAAATTGATTTGATGAACCTATCCAAAGGTGAACCCCAATCTCAATCGGAGCAGTGGTTACAAAGTTATTAGCTTCCGAAAAGCGTCTATATGGCCGGGTCGGGCCGGGTCGGGCCGGGTCAAATGTAAATTTGTCCAGTAAGTTGACGAGAAACCTCACGGGAGCTTCGCGGCCGCTCGGTAATTACGATATGCCTGTGGGCATCGCAACTACTTGACCCATTTTGTATATGTCCTCCGCTTGTGCTTGCGTGAACGTAACATAATTTTACTAATTTGATCCATAAGTATAATTGCCGCCAACCCGACACATTCCCGACACATTCCCGACACATTCCCGACACATTCCAGCCCCGCTAGCGGAACACCCACACTCCATCATTCAGCACGAAACCCGCCAGTCTCGGCACCTTTACGTTAGGCGAGCATTTTTCGCGGACACCTCGTGGCATTGGCTAATTACTGTGAACCGAATGGCATTCGGTTCGTCCGAGCCAGCCGCCGCCACCCGATCACGAAAGATCACGAATGCCGGAGGGTCCCGTGAGTCACGAAGTAGTCCGTGACCGGTCTTTACTGCTGCGTCACGCATCAGGCACGAGTTTCCAGCGATCCGTAGGGTCCGTCGCCCGCGGCGGGACAGTGCATTGTCTGGCTCCTAGTCGTCCGGCAGGGCGACCGGGCGGGCGCTTCTAGTTGGCAGGTCGGGCTGCCACAGCTCTAGCTCGGCGCCGGCGCCCGACGACCGGGCGGACGCCGGGGCCGTGCTAGAGCTGTGGAAGCTCGGCCTGACGCGCGGCCCGACAGAAGCCCCCGGCTGCAGCCAGATGAGCTGTGGGCCGGCTTCTGTCCGATGGCCGGGTCTGTCGCCTGCCAGCAGCCGCCGGCATTGTTCTCTGTGACCAGCATTTTTGGACGACCGCCACGCAAACCTACAAAGATTGAAGAGGTAGCGGCACGCGGCAGGCGAGCGTCAGGGCGAACGTCAGGGCGGACGTTAGGGCGGACGTCAGGGTCGTGATGAAGCTTCCCCGTCCTCCTTGGCCACCCACTCGACACCTCGGCCTGCGGCATGGACAGCGACAACACGCTATAACGATTCGTTACAGACCCACGGCAAGCTGTAACGAGCCGTGGCGAATCGGGACGAATCGGGACGAATCGGGACGAATCATGACGAATCGTGACGAACCCTGGTCACTAGGGATTGCAAACCGCGTGTAAATGGATGCTACGCATCGCTGAATAGGATCCATTCACACCGGCACGGCACGGCACGCCTCGGCACAGCACGCCACGGCACGCCACGGCACGGCATGGTTCGAATCTGCACGATTCGATGCATCGCGACGCGAGGCGGCGTGACGGGGCTCGATACGACCGTGACGCTTCGCTACACATGGCTCGGCGTGCCGCCGTTCCATAGACGCCGACACTTCTTGGTGTGGGGACTGTTGTCAGTGACATTTGTATGTCGCCGCCTCGACTCCACTGGCAACCTCCATTCGATCGCAAGACCGCTCTTCCACCGTAAGACCCGTCGAACGGTCAGTTGTCCTGGAAGTTCGAAAGGCACGGTGCCGTTCGCCAGTTGTCACGGTGCCGTTCGCCAGTTGTGGACCAGCTGTTCTCGGCCAGTGACGAATGGTGGGCTGCAGAAAGCCGAAAGTGACGGCCAGGGGCTGTGACCGACCCAAACCATCTGTCACCGCAGCTACAAATAACCGAGCTGTCTGTCAGAGAGGCCGGGGAGGTGTGGCGCGGAGGTGTCTGGAGCACTCCTGAGAGACAGGGACGCTGACGGGTGTCAGATGGGTGGGAGCGCTCCAGAAAGGCCGGCGACGGGTGTTATATGGGTGTCTGGAGCACTCCTGAGAGACAGGGACGCTGACGGGTGTCAGATGGGTGTAGAGAGCGCTCCAGAGAGGCCGGCGACGGGTGTTATATGGGTGTCTGGAGCACTCCTGAGAGACAGGGACGCTGACGGGTGTCAGATGGGTGTAGGGAGCGCTCCAGAGAGGCCGGCGACGGTTGTTATATGGGTGTCTGGAGCACTCCTGAGAGACAGGGACGCTGACGGGTGCAGATGGGTGGGAGCGCTCCAGAGAGGCCGGCGACGGGTGTTATATGGGTGTCTGGAGCACTCCTGAGAGACAGGGACGCTGACGGGTGTCAGATGGGTGGGAGCGCTCCAGAGAGGCCGGCGACGGGTGTTATATGGGTGTCTGGAGCACTCCTGAGAGACAGGGACGCTGACGGGTGTCGGATGGGTGTAGGGAGCGCTCCAGAGAGGCCGGCGACGGGTGTTATATGGGTGTCTGGAGCACTCCTGAGAGACAGGGACGCTGACGGTTGTCAGATGGGTGTAGGGAGCGCTCCAGAGAGGCCGGCGACGGGTGTTATATGGGTGTCTGGAGCACTCCTGAGAGACAGGGACGCTGACGGGTGTCAGATGGGTGTAGGGAGCGCTCCAGAGAGGCCGGCGATGGGTGTTATATGGGTGTCTGGAGCACTCCTGAGAGACAGGGACGCTGACGGGTGTCAGATGGGTGGGAGCGCTCCAGAGAGGCCGGCGACGGGTGTTATATGGGTGTCTGGAGCACTCCTGAGAGACAGGGACGCTGACGGGTGTCAGATGGGTGTAGAGAGCGCTCCAGAGAGGCCGGCGACGGGTGTTATATGGGTGTCTGGAGCACTCCTGAGACGTCGAGCACTCCTGAGACGTAGATCACTCCTGAGACGAAGAGCACTCCAGCTGGCGTATTCTGGTCTTGGTCAGGGCGAGTGACCTGGGGCACCTGTAGCACCTGAAATAACTGAATATCGGGCCAATTTAAAGCACATTAGTGACAGTGGCTGGTGGACATTTCTTGGCGAGCCCGAGCATACCATACGTCGTCGTGCTAGTTTCAGACTCATCACTCATCGTCATCGAACGACCCTAACAATTAGAGTGAAGTGCTTCAGCCGCAGTTTTGGGAGCATCCTAACTGAATCAATGAATGCATTAATGAAATGATTAATTAATGTCGTTACCAATTTCACGGAGGGGACGCAATGTGCATAGTTCGCACTGAACTGAGCGAGCAAATTCGTTTCCGTCATAGTTCATTCTGGTACCATTCCGTCATTCCGTAGCGTCACCCGGACGAGGAGGACCTCGCCGTTATTATCTGTTTCCGTCATACGAAGCGACACCCTGTCCGGCCGGACGGCATTCGCTCTCTATTCGCACTCACGAGGCGTGGCGCCGTCCCCTTTCACTGCTAACGGCGTCACATTCAGCTGTACGGGAAGGGTGAAGCTAACACTAACGATGCTGTCCGGTGTCCGGCAGCGTTGGACCGTGCAGACAGAGTTCGCCATGGGCTGGCCCATGGGCCATGGGCTGGGCCTGGGCTGGGTTTGGGCCGGGCCTCAACTTTAAGAAAATCAATGGGCTCTGGACGGGCCTGGGCCTGACAATTTTGAAGTAATGCGCGCGTCGCACAAGCTCAGGTCAGAGCTCAAAAATATTTTAACCGACAGTTCACTTACACAGCAACACACTTTTGCTATGGCTGTGGATTTATTTATTTTGGTTAGCATAGTTGGTTAATTGTTTCACATCTATAGTATACAAGTAAATATGCTAGGCTAATGATTGCAAATTTTGTGAAAATAACGATATGCTTAATCTGAACGGGCCGGACCGGGCCTGGGCCTCAATATTATGAATTTGACCGGGCCTGGGCTTGGTGTTAATGGGCCTGGGCCGGGCTGGGCTGGGGGTTGGTGGACCCGTGACGAACACTGCGTGCAGCGTCACACTGCCGGAAGCCCCAGTAATGATGACTTTGTGTGTACACAGGGGCCAGCCGCAGCGAGCTGGCTGAGCGGGTGGTGGATCACTTCGTTATGGCGTCCGGAATAAGTCCAATACGTGCCTTGCAGCAGCAGGTGCACGTGTTCTGCTTGTCATGACATTCGCTGGGGTGTACTTTGTGATCTGGGTCCGCCACCTGCTCTTATGCACTCACGTGGGCTCCGTCGCCGGGGGACGGGGAGGGCATGCTCCCTGTAACTTTTTCAGATTTTAACTTCAGACTTTTGAGAATTACATAAAAAGAAGTTGTTCTTTAAACGGCGATTCCTTCTTCTATTCAATTATTATTAAACTATTTTATCTGTTTCGGCCTATTAACGCACCAGTTAATCACATGCCCATTTACAAAATGGTGAACGATTTCGATCTAGTTTCACTGATAAATGACGTCTCGACCTGTGGCTTGTGATAAAATGTTGCATGATTAATTTGCAAAGTTCCACTATACCGGCAAGCATGGAATTGAAGCCACTTATTCGGAACATTGTAATTGACATCCAGGATGATATTTGACTTCATGGAGTAAGTCAACAATGTCCTACTATTTGCTATTTGACTAACAACGAACTTGGTCGAACCACGACTGCAATTCGTGACTTGTCCTGATACATCATGCACCGAGATAATATGGACATGAGATATGTGACAGAGATAATATGGGCATATTTATATATATATATATATATATATATATATATATATATATATATATATATATATATATATATATATATATATATATATGTGTGTGTGTGTGTGACATAGAGATAATATGGACATAGAGATATGTGACAGAGATAATATGGACATGAGATAGGTGACAAAGATATACTATGGACATATAAATATGTGACATAGAGATATGTGACATAGAGATAATATGGACATAGAGATATGTGACATAGAGATAATATGGCGGAGTTTTTGCGAGAAAGCACTCTTCAACACCCCTCACGCGGCACGCGCCACGCGGAGTGATAGTTACCCACGTGAGTCGGCACTGGTCCCAAACAGGGATATAGGGTGGATGAGGCTACTCAGCAAAGAAGCCTGCTTGTCAATCGGATGTGCGATTACAGAGATATGAGCTTCTGAAAAGCGTCGCCACTGGCCGGACCCGGTCGCTCATATTCCTATTTTTCCCCTACTTCGCGGAAGGACGAGCGAGCTCGAAGCGCTCGCACGTAATCACCGTTGTATTCATGGCTTTCATGACTCATATGCCGTCCTGGTGTTATCCCGCCTTTACGGGAGGGTGATTCCCGGTTTGATTGATAATCAGTAATTTGATCCATGTCAAAGGCAGGAGGTGTGTACTAACGTGCATTACTATGTTCTTTGGAACGTGAGATGCATGGTAGAACGGTAGAGGTATAGGGTTTTATTAACTCGCGCCCTTGGAGGGCCTCTGAAAATTACACGCAATGGAGGGGGGGGGGAGGGGCAGATAAAGGCCGCGATAAGAAATACAATAACGAAAATTGTAGGGTGTAGAGGTTCTGTGTGGAACTCTGTTTTGTGAAAATTATATGAACCTAGGTTAATATCTCCAAGGTCAAATAAGGTCAAATATGCTAAAATGTGATTGTTATGCGCTCCTTGGCTTGACATTGTTATGGAACGCGGTGATTGCGTGTATATGTATATATCCCAAAATGGGCTTAAATTATTTGTTGGAAAGTCTAATGATACAGTAGGGATGATAGACGTTGCATTTGACCTCACGCCATTTACATACCAGTAAGGCACCGCAGTTGGCGATGAACGAGCGAACGCGAAGGAAATATATGGCGAATTTCAACTCGATCGAGCAAGTAGCTTCTGCGATACAAAAAAGGGTGCTCACCTGCAGAGGTACCCCACCCCTGACTTGTGGGAAAGAGAAAGAGGCTTTTGGTGGTGTAACAAAACAATTCATAAATATGAGCACAGCAAAGGAGAAACTTTAAAATGTTAGTCACGTTTGCCATAACATAGCATTTCAAATCCAATAATACAACACATCCCAAAATTACTTAGAAATACTATATGTATAGGTGCCTGCATGTAGCCAAGTATATTTGTTGATGATTGTTGATTTACTCTCCATGTGAAGCTGGCGCTGAAGCATCGATGTTAAGTGAGCTGCAGATTGTCGTGCGCGCGATTCTTTCTCTCATTTCGTTGCTGTTGATCCGGGCATCCAGTTACTGTATGGTGTGTACGTGTATAATGCGCAGCGATCTTTCCGTAGTCAGTCAGCAACGAATTGATAATTGGATGTTGGATAGCTGGGATAGTTCATGTATAGCTCGCGTTTCACTCAGTCATCTGTGAACTGTTTGTGAAAATCAAACAGATAATAAAACCTATGATAATTCTATCAGGCTCCTAGAATTGCTTTGGAGCTGGGGTGCGGAGTGGAAAATTCTGACTACAAATAAGTATAAAGAGTGGAAAATTAAACCAAAAAGCATGTGTACCAGGCTTTATCACCCAATTACCTGCTCACCAAAATTAGTTATTACCTATGCCAATTCTTACCTGTATTTCCATCGACAGGCACTGTCCCTATCATTACATCCATAAATCAGTATCAGGTTTCCAATTATCCAATACATTTTAAAATAAGGAGTGGAAAATTCACAGTAAAACTACGGAAAAAGAGTGGAAAAATAGTACCCATAGGGTGTCATTCTCCACCCAAATTTCCCAATGCTAGAACACTGAATTATATGGTGTTTAACTATTATCAAATTTGCACAAAAATATTTTTTTTTAGTCGCTTTTACTACCCTCCCCCGGGCGCCGACTCAATTACAACCCCAACGAAAAACAAAAAGTTCCGCCTCTGCCAGCAGGCACAAGCGTATACGCACAACTCTCGATGTGCCCCGTTGGCGCGTTATATCTCCGTAGTGAAGTGGCATGGCTTGGCGCCGCGGCCGACGTACCTTGGCCGGCACATCATCTATCTATCTCTATCCCTGCATCCCATTCGGTAATGGTGCCGCCTGCCGGGATGGCGATAAGGCGTATTCAGCGGCCCAACAGCAGCGCTCGGACCGGAATCGATGTCTGCTACCGCCGCCGCCTCCGCCGCCGCCTCCGCCGCCGCCGCCGCCGCCGCCGCCTCAGCCATCGCCGCCACCGCCGTCGTCGGTCGTGCTGCGTTGCCAGCTATTTACATAGGGGCTCAGACTGACCGGCCCGGCCCGGCCAACCGGCTTTAGTTAACCCGCGACTTACTGGGGAGGGGGGGCTATTTCCCCCCCCCCCCTCCCGTTATTTTGCAATAACGTATGCACGAACATCGGGATCGTCACCAAATTTGCAATACCTTCTCTCACATCAATTATATACATGTTGGCAAAAGGGAAAATATGAGGCTATGATAGGTCAACCGGGAATGACGTCAGAGTGACGTCATGTTCTTCGGTTTTTATTGCAAAATAATGGTTTGCGGAAAACCCTGAAAAAGGTACGATGTTTGAGATAAACTCAATTGTTTTAAATCAAAATACTGATAATAGACTGGGCTATCAAACTGCGATCTCGGATTTTTTTAGTTTTTTTTTTAATTCAAAATTTTGAGAAATCCAAATACATTTGTTTTGTTTTTACAAACTTTTCAAGAAAAAAACAGAATTATCAAAAAACCGGAATAAATGTGATCGAGACGTATGCAGTGAATATGTGTACCAAATTTAAAGTTGCTATCTTCAAAAATGACTGAGTTATGACCTTTAAATAACAAAAATCGACCACTTCTCACAGCATTACTATGCATAAAAAACGCATTTCCATTTTTGCTTTTTACTTCTATTTATATAGAACAAACAATGATCTAAGGTATTTTTTCGCTTTCTAGACAAAAAAAAACCATAAACATGTGTTACAACGCCTAATGACCGTAATCTGCAGTTTGACCTCGTGACCTCGGATGACCTTGACCTGACCCAAGGTAATCAACAGCCTAGAAAGGTACTAGAAGTGTCAGACACACAAATCATACCAATTTATCGACAGCTTATGCGTTTAATATCGCAATTTTGCGCGACAATTCCATCCATCGAGACCTTTTGACACGGTCAAACATTGTGTACTTGACCTGACCTGTGACGTCATCGGTGACCCTGAGGTCAACAATATTATGCTTCCGTCGATAAATTTCCCAGGGCTATCGAATGCCGTTTGAATGTTTACATTCGGCCCAGTAGTTCCGGAGATCAGAGGGGGGGGGGGGGGGCAAAAAATAGTAAGTCGCGTTATGAAATATACCCCAGTAACTCGCGGGTTAACTATAGGCTAGCTGACAGCGAGTGCCGCGAACTCTGGTCTGTTTCCCGAATATCCATAATTTGTTACTCCGGCTTGTCGTCAACTCACTACTTCCTTTATTGCTACGAATATTCGCACTTGGTGTCCAAAGGTTGTATATTTATATTTGATGAGTAACGACTATGAGACACCCGATGACGGTATGCAATCCACAAATGTCGCAAATGTCGCTCCTGTTCAGCGAAGCCAAATCGATGACGGTTTGGCAACACAGCCTTGTGATTATATCTGCGATAGTTGCCGTCTGCAGTGCTCAGTCTGGTACTTAAGAGGCACTGTGAAGCTAAGGCGAACTAATGGGAGCCTATATCACTATGTATGGGTCAATTCATACCAAAACTTCCACTATTTATTGCATAGATTTACATCTAAGTTGCAGTTATAGATTCATGTGAGGCTAAACTTGCTGCCGCTGTCCCACTTTAATACCATGTCAATATGCTTCGAATTTATGCGTGCACTTTGCAGTGCTGGTAATTTTCCATGACTTCATTATGGATATAGACACCGGCACACCCATGCTAACGTAAATATCAATTTATTACCCGAAACGTCTATCTAGTTGGCTACGCCACTTTGGTCTATTGCCTGTTGCGTGAGGGCACATTGCTCCCAGTAATAACGCATTGGCGACCGTCCGCCGATCAATCGACATGTATATCAGCGCTCCGGCATCGTGGGCCGGGGTTAACAGGCTCGCAAAGCATTCGAGTTCGTATGTAACAGGCTGATAGAGCTGCAGAGTTCGTCCTTAACAGGATCATAGAGCTGCGGGGTTCGTCCGTAACAGGATCATAGAGCTGCAGGGTTCGTCCGTAACAGGATCATAGAGCTGCAGGGTCCGTCCGTAACAGGCTGATAGAGCTGCAGGGTTCGTCCGTAAGAGGATCATAGAGCTGCAGGGTTCGTCCGTAACAGGATCATAGAGCTGCAGGGTTCGTCTGTAACAGGCTGATAGAGCTGCAGGGTTTGTCCGTAACAGGATCATAGAGCTGCAGGGTTCGTCCGTAACAGGATCATAGAGCTGCAGGGTTCGTCCGTAACAGGATCATAGAGCTGCAGGGTTCGTCCGTAACAGGATCATAGAGCTGCAGGGTTCGTTCGTAACAGGATCATAGAGCTGCAGGGTTCGTCCGTAACAGGCTGATAGAGCTGCAGGGTTCGTCCGTAACAGGCTCATAGAGTTGCAGGGTTCGTCCGTAACAGGTTCACATATCTGCGTTTGTCCGTAGCGGGCTGACCAAATTGCGGTATTCATCCGTACCAGGCTCACAGAACTGCAGTGTTCGTTTGTAACAAGCTCGGCACTGAAGAGTGTGTTCATAACAGGCTCGTAGAACTACAGTGCTCGTTCGTAACAAGCTCGGCACTGAAGAGTGTGTTCATAACAGGCTCGTAGAACTGCAGTGCTCGTTCGTAACAAGCTCGGAACTGAAGAGTGTGTTCATAACAGGCTCGTAGAACTGCAGTGCTCGTTCGTAACAAGCTCGGCACTGAAGAGTGTGTTCATAACAGGCTCGTAGAACTGCAATGTTTTTGCAGGCATTGCAGGTTTCCGCTGTGATCGCAATTTTGAGTATGCTTTATAAAGCATGTGTGTGAGTATGTGCACCAATTTAATCTGTTTTTGTTTGCTTTACTGTTGTACAGTTACATCGACGATTTTTGAATCTTAGGCACGCTTAGGCACGCTTTAGTTAACAAATACATTTTAATAACCACTCAATAATCCATTTGTGATTAATGCTTGTAGACATGTTATGTCGATTTCACCGTTCTATGCCTCCGAAAAATCCTTTTCCTAATGCCGCCCAACTTCTCTTCATCGTCATTACATTAATATTTTTCGAACGATAACATGAAAGTATATTCCCAATTAACATAATGTGGTGATAATGTGGTAATCTCCGACAAATCCTCTTCCCAATGCCGCCCTACTCCTCTTCATCGTCATTACTTTAATATTTTTCGAACGACAATATGGAAGTAGATTCCCAATTGACATAATGTGGTCATAATGTGGTAATTTGTAGCCCCATTAGCTGCGTGAGAATTGCCTATTCTGAACTCGCTGGCCTCTGGAGATCATAATTCCGCGCAACAGCCTGCCCTATTGTACTCAAACTTCGCCGACTTATTGCATTGAGAATTGCGAGAGTGGCAATGGCTCAGAATGCTTTATCAGCGCTAACTTTGATCCATAATCAGAGCTGGGGACAGCGTGCCGCGCTGCGGCAGCTCCCATTAGGATTTAAGCGTGATTGGTGCTGAACCTCGATTTCGAGAACAGCGGCCCGCTGCGATTGTCATTCAGCGTATTGACTTCCCCAGCGTCTCAAACCAACTAAAATAAAACCACTCTAATCTTATGTAACCACGGATCCAACGTGTCTGGATTCCAGCAGCTACTCTAGCTCTCACCACCGCATCGCGATATGGCCGCATTCTAATCAATGACTGGCTGGCCGGACCTCTACATTGAACCGGCCTACCTCTTCGTTGACCCGTCATCAAAGCACTGCCATTCCGTCGGGTGGCGTCGTCCATCATGCGGCGTCGTCAGCGCTGTTAGCGGTGACATAGGTGACAGCGGTGACAGCGGTCGTGAATCACCAATGGACGGCGTCCCGTGGCTCCTGCCGTCGCCGTCGGCGGCGACGACGGGGTGTCGACTGTCGACCGTCCCGGGCCGACCGACGTCGCCTGTCCCGGCGGGGCGGGAGAGCTACACCACGCCGCGACGGGCCGCGACGGGCCGCGACGGGCCGCGACGAGCCGCGAGCCGCGAGTCGCGAGCCGGCGCGACGAGACGCGAGACCGGCGCCTGACCTGCAGGCGGCGTGAGGAATGGACCGCTCTGCGCCGCATGACGTGATGTCACAACGGCGTTCTGTGCCGTGCCGTGCCGTGTCGCCGTGTTGAGTCAGTGGCGGGCGCCGGACACGCGGCGGCACGGGCCGTGCTGAGCCGTGACGGCATCCGTGTCCTAACCAGACAGGACCGTCACCTGGAGTGACACGGCACGACAGGACCGTCACCTGGACCGTGACACGGCACGACAGGACCGTCACCTGGAGTGACACGGCACGACAGGACCGTCACCTGGAGTGACACGGCACGGACCGTCACCTGGAGTGACACGGCACGACAGGACCGTCACCTGGAGTGACACGGCACGACAGGACCGTCACCTGGAGTGACACGGCACGACAGGACCGTCACCTGGAGTGACACGGCACGACAGGACCGTCACCTGGACCGTGACACGGCACGACAGGACCGTCACCTGGAGTGACACGGCACGACAAGACCGTCACCTGGAGTGACACGGCATGGACCGTCACCTGGAGTGACACGGCACGACAGGACCGTCACCTGGAGTGACACGGCACGGACCGTCACCTGGAGTGACACGGCACGACAGGACCGTCACCTGGAGTGACACGGCACGACAGGACCGTCACCTGGAGTGACACGGCACGACAGGACCGTCACCTGGAGTGACACGGCACGACAGGACCGTCACCTGGACCGTGACACGGCACGACAGGACCGTCACCTGGAGTGACACGGCACGACAGGACCGTCACCTGGACCGTGACACGGCACGACAGGACCGTCACCTGGAGTGACACGGCACGACAGGACCGTCACCTGGAGTGACACGGCACGCGTGTGGTTGGATCGGTGGACTCAGGGCTGCGGCTGGTACCGACGGCCCCGGGTTTATCAGACCTATTAGACGTTCTGCGACGTTGCAGTCCTACTACGACCTCGTATCTCCTCCCCGACCTCCCCTGTCTTCCCTGCCTTTATCGGTCCCCTGTCACCTTTGTTCTCCCGACATCCCTCGGCTCTCATCACCTCGGCCCTCCGACTCCCAGTCACCTGTCGTGACTTGTCCGACCCCCCCCCCCCCCCCCTGCGTCTCCTCCGTCCCACCGCTGTCTCCACTGAACGCCCAAGGCATTTCCCGGTCTAACACCGCCCTTAACTATCTCCTACTGCCAGCACTCCTCCTGTCAAGACCAAGCACCCACTCAGGCGCATGTTGGCCGCTGGCCGAGTATCCATATAGCCTCGTTAGTGTGCGATTTAGCCCGGAGTTTGACATGTGGTGCAGACGCGAACTACCGTGATGCTGATGGGTGAAACCGTATGGATTGGAGGGAACCCACTCCGCTGATGACGTCGTCCACCGCTCATGGTCGCTAGGCGCTATCAGATGGATCTAACTAACCATGAACTGCAGGGCCTACAGCCGTGCCGACGAACAGTTTCTGACATCATTTTGTCATGGCTCCGCGGGGGTCAGACGGTTCTAGGTGGGGCTGTGAGAGGATGGCATTTGATGCTATCTAACTGCTTTGTCTATGAAATATAGTGTGTCTGGTCGAATATAGACAACTGTGACGCCCTAAGGATTTCTCTTCCGATGCGTTAGTTTTCAGACACTTCTCTGTTGACGCCTTGCCACAAATAATAGGAGCGAGAGCTATTTGCAAGCTGTTTTTCATTTCTGGTCAATTTAAAAAAAAAAGTATCGCCAAAATATGAAAAAGTATGTCATCAGCGTTAGCCAAACAGTTTGCGGCTTGTTTGTTTACATTCTTTGTATCGATCAGGCAAAGTCACAGCCAATCAGCGCGCTACAAATTAGCTACCGCCTTCTGATTGGTTTTTACCCCCACTGATGTGCAAGTGCTGTTTTGGTATTCACTATTCAGTGAACCATTGTTTGCGACATCGATTAAAATGAGTTTCAAAATATGTCAGTTTTGTGCATGAAGGGTATGCCCTTCATGCACAAAAAAACTCCCCTTACAATTTATAGCCCTCAATTTCAAAACAAGTATATTTGGCACTCTGAATGATCGTTTAGGAAACCGTTACACCAGCCGCAATTCCTTTAAGATCCGCCTAATAATTCTTACTTATTTGATGACAGGTTCATCTTTTGTATTGCGATTTTTGTTTCAGTACATCTCTTCATGTCACACACATGATCCATCATGCTACATTCTTTACCTGCAGTGCCAGCTTTAACCGCAATGGTGCGAAGCATAAATAATAGCATCACTCAGCTACTGTTTTTCTCGTAACATCCCATAAAATAGCATACGGCTTACTTTGTGATACACAAAAAGATTGGATGCCAGTGCACAAACAAGCACTGGACCAGGGCTGTGGTAATAATTATCGAAAACTACTTCCTAGTGACAGCACTACTCAATAACCTACATAAGGCAAAAACAATGGGACGCCTTAGAGTGCCTTTTATGCAACGCTTACATTAGGTCATAATCCAGTGTCATAACTCATAAGTGATCGGGTGAAATTTACGGAAACAGTTGTGACAAAACGGTGACTCATTGTTCTATATTTTGTGCTTTCGGGACCATGGTTCAACATGGCTTATAGGCCTCATTGTTTGTGCGCTGGAATTAACCAAACTTGGAGCCGAGATCACTCGATGCAGCACGAGGGCCATTGTTGACTGTAGTTTGTTGCGCGCGTAGTTAGGTCATTAGAAGCTACTCCAGAGCGCCTCGCTCGTCAGAGGACCCGCATTGCGTTTGTTACAGCGCGGGGCTGCACTTCAGAGAGCCACTCGCACTGTTCTCCCGACTTTGGCGAGGCTATGTCGTCTTCCATGCAGATACCTACAGAAGCTGTTGTCACTCGAGTTTAACTTAACAAACTCGTGAGATGTCTTCAAATCTAAAAGTAGAACCCAGATGTTTTTATTTGATTCTGAGATATTAGTCGCTATCCATCATCAAGATAATTTGGAAATGTTCGTTGAGCATTGCAGTCGTTATCTGTATCTACATAAATGTTGGTATACGCATCGACATGACTGCGAGTCTACGCAAGCCGCATGCTCTGTCTTTCTCAACTCGGCTCCTGAACCTCCCTGGCGGACGGCTGCCAAAGCCAACACAGCCATTAGTGTAGCAGAACCGAGACAAAGCAAACACCGCCGCCATCGCCAAGAATTTCCCGTCAGTTACGCCCGGGGCCGTTATGCCATTGGCTATCACAACACGTTCAGACCGCTAAGCCGGCGGAAGTTTCCCGGCGCGTGCTGCTGGTATGTGGTGAGGGTCGGCCGGCTGGATCGTGGTCTGAGTCATGGGGCGTTTACTCGCTGGGGGTGCGGTGTGTTCTTGGTGTGTCGGTGTCGGTGTCGGTGTGTTCTAGGAAGTGTGTAGGCAGAGCGGGTGGTTCGATGTTGGTGTTGTGGTTACTCTATGAGGGATTGAGTTATTGAGTTTTCAATTCCGGCTACTGAGGCCCTTGTTCTGGCTGTTTGTGTGATGCGCTTTTTGCACATGCTTTCTGGGAATGTACTTGCTCACGGCCAGGTGTAAACTATATTTAGGTGTAAGGAGGTGGGTCTGTGTGTCTATGCTTTTGTGTTACATGTTGTCAATCTACGTCGTTTTATTTCATTTACAGGTAGTGCTGATTTAAGCTGCAGTCAGATTTCAGTCTCTCATGGCAACAGTCGCAGAAAAAACACATCGCTGGGGGAGAGGGGGATACTATGGCTCCCACATTTCTTCGAAACTCGCGAATATCTTGAATTTATACTAACATTTATTTTGTATGCATTTTGGGACCGCCTTAATATTGCATTACTGCGGCTACTGATCACGGATATTTTATATATAAATATTTTGCACGTATACATCCCTCTCACGGAACTCGAAATTGGCGGCGGCGGAGACGAAATTGTGTCGTCCTTGTGGCAATTGTACTGCAATCTGTCGTCGTATCTCAGCTGAAATGTAGCTTGCCGATACTCTCCGGCAGTGAACAAAACACCACGATAAATCGCGTGGCGGGACAGCCGGCAGTCCACTGGCGCCCGGGCGGCCCCCTGGCCCGCAGAAGGGGGGGGGGGGGCGTGGTCAGTTGATGGACGATGTGATATAATGTTCCTGGGAGGAAGGTGCAACTAGTGCTGATATTGGTGAGTGAAAATGATACGACACGACAATTTAAATGGTTAATATCTCAAGATGTATCATATCCAGTATGAGTTTGAATATGTTTTACGGGTATGACTTGAAGGTACAGGGTTTTTCATAATGAATGTTACTTTTAAATCAGCCGTAGGGAGACCAAAAATATTATAAAGTTCGGGGATTTTTAGGTTATATTGTTGCAAAAACGTTAGGGTTTTTATTTGTGCAAAAAGTACCCCCAAACAATTAGTCTGATGAATGTTATAGGCCAACAATTTTCGAGGCCCAAGAAACGCTGCAACGCGCTGTTTTAAAACGAAGAGGCAGTTTAGGCAGTCTCTCAGTATGGTGCGCTGAAAAGCGTAGCTGCAGTGCGCCGAAAGTTTGGTAGTCACTTCCAGAAAATAAATGGCATACCATCAAGGGATGGCTTTCAAGAGACTGATCGAAAGGTTTCAGTCAACAGGCTCCATCTCCCCATCAAAGCCTGAAGGTCGAACTGCAACATCAGCTGAGCTCGTGGAGAAAATTAGACAGATGGTGAAGCCATATCAAGCAGCCAAGAAAAGCGTCTCTGTCCCCAGGATTGCCAAGTCGTTGGGCACATCCACAACTGTGTGGCGGATTATGCGGAACAAGCTGGGCTGGAAGCCGTATAAGCCCCACGTTACCGTGTCGCTGAACGCAGCCCACCAGGCAGGCAGACGATTTTTCTGCAAGTGGCTTGCTGATAATTCTGCAATTGTTGGCCTATAACATTCATCAGACTATTTTTTTTCGGGGTAATTTTTGCACAGATAAAAACCTAACGTTTATGCAACAATATAACCTAAAAATCCAAGATATTTATCATATTGTTCGTCTTCCTATGGCTTATTTAAAAGTAACATTTCATTATGAAAAACCCTGTATTTAATCAACAAGATTAATGCAGATAATGACTTTTGTAAGCTACTACTGTGCCGACGCTCTGCTGTTAGCTAATCATTTACCTTGCCTCCAGGGTAAGGTAAATATAGTTGGACATTACGATTAACACAATTGCATTGCATGGACACGAGAACGTGCTTTACCAAAGCACTTTGTTAATACCGTGCACAGTACAGGGGCGGATCCAGGATTTTCTAAGGCAGGGGGCTTCAGGCCTGAGGGCGGCATATTTCCTCGGTGACGGGGGCGGCATGGTGCCTTCCGAGGGCGGCATAATGCCTTCCGAGGGCGGCGATGTACCTTCCGAGGGCGGCATAATGCGTTGAGGGCGGCAAGATGTCTTCTGAGGGTGCCAGGGTGCCTTCCAAGAGTGCTACGATGCTGTTGGTAGACGCAAGGGCGCCCTGGCGGCCTCCCGAAAACGCTACGGCGCCTTCGGCGCCGCAAATCCTATACAAAAATGGCGCCGTTTTCTAAGGCAGGGGGCTGAAGCCCCTACGCCCCCCCCCCCCTGGATCCGCCACTGGCACAGTAAGCGACGTGCACGAATGCACACGTTTGTCATTATTGACGAACGCAATCCTGATGGTTAGACTGTGCCGCTGCACTTTGGTGCGCTGCGGGTCGGTCAACTGACAGGGTCGTTGAGAGCGCCGGCGTCCCTGCTATTTATACTGTGCCGCAACATTTGCGATGCAAATTATAGGCAAATCCTTGCAATTCAGAGAGTATTTAAGAGACCCAACAGTCTTGATGCATTATTTATCGTGCACCATAACAGCTAGTTTTCTCTTTTCTCCACCGGGCAGACATTTCACATATGCACGTCTCTGAATACAGACAAATCAGAAGTTGATTAGATTACTTCGATTTACTAACAATTTTGCTCTTTTGTCTGTTTGTTGGCGAAAGCCAATGTCCTTTAGCCATATGTGAATCATAACACTGTTAATAATAGCACATAAACTTACCTCCGTCTGGAAGTTCGTTCACAGCGGCCAGCTTTGCCGGCTGGGATCGTACATTTCGAGGAATACCTCTGCCTGCCGAAAATACCTTCCCTGGGTACCTCCTTGTCTAGCCGCCGCCCTGAATTGACGCACTGCCTGTTGAAGTGCGGCCAAGTCGGCCGCTGAGGTCTGAGTGTTCCGACAGTGGAACCCGTCACGTGACTCGTGAGTGAGGTCTGTGTTCGGCTGAGTGACGGCGGCTGACTTCTGAACCCGCCGCCACCAGACACCGGAGGAGCTGCGTGACCGCTGTGTGTGGGGTGGGGGGGGGGGGGGGGATGGGCGTAGGAATGAAATTCCATGAGTGTTGCAGTATTATCATGAGAAGACGTAAATATTATGCCTATGAAGATTCACGGAAATAATAACGTTGATTTCTGACGTGTGCAAACCGTTAATTCGCGTGCGCCTTGATTTGAACTGGGTTTAGCACCCCACTTTCTGGGAGCTTCCTACACCCCGGTGTGAAACAGCCGAGGCGCCTGTGCTGCGGAGTGAAGCGCGGTTCCTGTCTTGCTCAAAACTGGCGACAGTCCGGTCTTCAGTGAGCTGACGTCTGCTTTGGTTGTTTGAGTGACTGCTGACTGAGTGAGAACTTCTGAGTCCGCCTGCCTGTCTTTGCTCGACACTTGACAGTGTCTTGACTCTGTTCTGATTTTGTTTTGACATTGTTCTGATTTGTGTTGCAGGTGAGTACCATGGGGCGCGCTGAGTCGCAGACGCCATTCGACTCCATGACGCGCCGGCGTGCATCTCTCCGCTGACATTCACACAGGTACAGTTCATTCCGCTAGTGTACGCCTCTTACAGGCCTCTTCATTGTAAGGTTAACAACGCAGTCGGCGACTGAAAGTATCTTCCACAGAACACACGCTATTGGATTGTTATGCATCGTTCATCGTAAAAACTTGATATGCTCAGCGGTTTAAGTATCATGTTACTCTGTTAAGTATACTTGCTTTCGTTTAATACAAAAATTATTCCGCCTCACGCACCTTCATTTTGCAGTGCGTTAAGGGTATGTTGTGAGATTTGCCAGTGAGCATATTGTGAGCATGCCAGCATAACGTATGATAAAAGCTTCTGCTAGACATACATATTCATAACGTCTAACCACAAGGTTGGATTTGAATTAATCAAAAGGACCTAACTCAAACCGGAAATGTATGAATGCAAACGGCCACATGCGGCGAATGAAGTTACCGTACTTGTAGTTGATATTGCAAAACGACATCGAACGAGTACACATTGCATTGCAACTAGGTTTCTAGTCCCATCGATCCTTTAGGTCGCCCTTATATGGCGCACAACACACTCTTCGGCCATTCCATGTTTAACCGAATCAATTGTCAATGTGGCAGTGACTGCAGCTATACGAGTTTCAGCCATATGAGGCTGTATATGCAGCTATATACGTAACGCCCGGACGCTATTCTGAAGAGCCATCAAGAAAGCAGTGCACATCAAACACGAACATATATGTGAAACAATTGCATGGCCTTGGTTAATGAGAACAGCCCGCGAGATGCAACAGTTGGATACCAGATTGGTTAACCATCGCATGTTTAAAGAAAAGGACCACCCTGTCTGTCCAAGCGTCTTGGAACTGGTTTGAGACTGGTTGGACATAGCGCTATACAACTCAACTATAAAGACAATCGTACAATTGGCCTTTTACGATGGTTCATCAGATCCAGCAAATGAACGCGCTTGGATTAGGTTTGCGCCCCATGACCTATATCAACCCCATCGCATGGACTTGAGGTCGTCTCACACAAACCAAGGCTGAATTATGGTCAATTTGTTGCTGCTAAGGGTTTTAACCCTTCAGGCCAGCCGTCGTGAGGTCGTCTATAAATTCCACTCTCTAATGAGCTAATCTGAATAATTCCATCTCTCTCTAACCTTTGCGTGCACTACGATGAAATATGGCCGGTCCTTCAGCCGGCCCGACTGAATGCGGATTTCCATAGCAATCATCCTAATTAGTGAACATTTGCGATCTCTCCGAACGCTGTGTTGAACCGAATGGGACCAACTCAGGTGTCCCATATCCGGTGCACCCACACATAATACGGATTACCAGACCAAGTATACCTGACAGCGCACCAAGTACCTGACCAAGTACCTGTTTACTTTTTGCAAACACCTACCACAACAACGCACCCAAAGCCGCATGCAATTGGTTCACCCCCATTGGTTCACCCCCACTCCAACATTTATCAGCTCACTTCTCAACCCAGCATGCCTCATCAAGCCGATTATAAACGTCGGCTGCAGTCTGCAGACTGGAGCCATGTGCGGTGGACGTGCTGTCATGTCTCGTGCGTTAGTATAAGCACTCGGAGGGGTGTGCCGCGCTCCGCTGTACCCGTCGGAGGGGTGTGCCGCGCTCCGCTGTACCCGGGAGTCCCAGGGCGCCGATAACTGGCCGCTCTGTTTGGCCGCTCGACTGCTCTGTTTGGCTCTCCGGAGCCGACTGACACCACAGAGCCGACTGACACCACGGAGCCGACTGACACCACGGATCCGACTGACACCACGGAGCCGACTGACACCACGGAGCCGACTGACACCACGGAGCCGACTGACACCACGGAGCCGACTGACACCACGGAGCCGACTGACACCACGGAGCCGACTGACACCACGGAGCCGACTGACACCACGGAGCCGACTGACACCACGGAGCCGACTGACACCGCGGAGCCGACTGACACCACGGAGCCGACTGACACCACGTATCCGACTGACACCACGGAGCCGACTGACACCACGGATCCGACTGACACCACGGAGCCGACTGACACCACGGAGCCGACTGTCACCACGGAGCCGACTGACACCACGGAGCCGACTGACACCACGGAGCCGACTGACACCACGGAGCCGACTGACACCACGGAGCCGACTGACACCACGGAGCCGACTGACACCACGGAGCCGACTGACACCACGGAGCCGACTGACACCACGGAGCCGACTGACACCACGGAGCCGACTGACACCACGGAGCCGACTGACACCACGGAGCCGACTGACACCACGGAGCCGACTGTCACCACGGAGCCGACTGACACCACGGAGCCGACTGACACCACGGAGCCGACTGACACCACGGAGCCGACTGACACCACGGAGCCGACTGACACCACGGAGCCGACTGACACCACGGAGCCGACTGTCACCACGGATCCGACTGACACCACGGAGCCGACTGACACCATGGAGCCGACTGACACCACGGAGCCGACTGACACCACGGAGCCGACTGACACCACGGAGCCGACTGACACCACGGAGCCGACTGACACCACGGAGCCGACTGACACCACGGAGCCGACTGACACCACGGAGCCGACTGACACCACGGAGCCGACTGACACCACGGAGCCGACTGACACCACGGGGCCGACTGACACCACGGAGCCGACTGACACCACGGAGCCGACTGTCACCACGGATCCGACTGACACCACGGAGCCGACTGACACCACGGAGCCGACTGACACCACGGAGCCGACTGACACCACGGAGCCGACTGTCACCACGGATCCGACTGACACCACGAAGCCGACTGACACCACGGAGCCGACTGACACCAGTCCTACCGCTCCTGGTCTAGATGGCCTGCATGGGCGGATCCAGGGGGGGGGGCAAGGGGGACAAGGGGTCATGCCCCCCCCAAACCGCCTGCAATCGGCGCAAAATTGACACCTTTCTTGATATAGGTAGAAGAAAATCTCAGCAACTTTTACTAAAAAAAATCAAAAAAATCAGCTATCATTGCATAAGCAAGCGAAATCGGATGAGTTCAGAATTGTGCGAGACTTTTGGGGATTTGCCCCCCCCCCCCAACCACCCTTTCTGGATCCGCCTTTGATGGCCTGTGCCGTTTTGGGACAGCACCCTGCCACTCCTGTGTCGGACGTGGGAGAGAGTGGGGTCGGATGCCTCGCGCTCTTGTCCGCTGGTGCTGCCGGGGAGGTGCTTAACATATAAGTGCCACATGCGGTGGGGGACTCGTCGGTCCGTCCTCTGGGTGCGGCCACGTGGGTGGTGCCGGATGGTGCTGGGTGGTGCTAGGTGGTGTCGGTTGGTGCTGGGGACTACATGCTGTCCTAGAAGTGTTGGTTCGAACTTGGTGTAGTGAATATGCGAATAATCAGGTTTGCGCTGTGTGATCGGGGGTGAAGGTTTTTTGATCAAGTGGATATTATTATATCTGACATGTCTGTTATGTGTGGAGAACTGCTGATACTGCATTAGTGTAGGGGTTAGTAGATATATGATCTGTAGTATAACACACAAGTGGCCAATTAATGAGGGAACAATGGTATTCTCCGAACCGTAGTATTGATAATCGCAAAAAAGCGTGGGAGCCGAGAGAGCCTTTCGCTTGCCATATTCAGGCCTAAAGGTGCAAGGCAGTTTGCAGGCACAAGGACGTTGTCTTTTGGACTGGTGCTTGTGCAAGTGATCAGAGTGGGGCAATGTGTTATCGGTATTCGGTACCCATTTCTAATCAGGACACTTAAGCGATAGTGCACGGTATTAATTTTACTTTTTAGTATCATTGCTCAAAGATCATATAGCCCAATCGCCGCTTGAACAAGCGATCTGACATGATTTGAATTGAACATTATTTTCCAGTACCGTTATTTATTATGAAGTGGAGCGCCTGCATAAGCAGTTTGGCCGTCTCACAACATAAATGCGCGTTATACGGTATCTTACAATGCCTAGTAGGTGCTTGTCCTCTACGTGGTCTCCTTTTTGTTACATCAAACTTTCAAACGACCGCACTAACTTTGGCCGGATTGCCTTACTATCGCATATGGGCACTGTTGAGTTACCACATATCTCACATCAAGATCCTCTCCCAAGGCGTCATGATCTCCAAGCACCGCAATCGTCCATGGTGCGCCATTACTGAAGCCTGGTTGAGCCATTTCACATGATGAAGGGTTCGGCTACATCCACCGGGGTTTAAGAGGTGTCTTTAGTGCTCGTAGGAGGGAGCTGACTGTTCGTTTTATAGCATGATTTCCAAACGGCATATGGACGTAGCTGGTTAGGTTATTATTACTTTTTTTCTGGAAAAATTGTGGCATTTTCCAACAGGATCCCGCCTTTCCATTGTCGTATAATAGGGTAATTCTGAACAAATCAGACAGAACGAATTTGACTTTTGACACGTGACTCCTCAAAATTCAGCAAAATTATTAGAGCACATTTGTATTCTTGGTTCCTATCGCTGTCCTTCTCTTGTAGCATTTCATAACTGGTAATTATTTGTCTGTTGTCCACATTTTCTCATCTGGTTGCTTGTAGATGCCAGCGCTAATTAACGCTAAGATCTAATTATTAGATCAGATCTTAGCGATCTAAGATCTAATTAACGCAGCGCTAAGATCAATAATTAACAGGCTTTGCATTCTAGCATACCTATAAAACATCAGAAAGTCGGACAAGAAGTGTTCACAGATACCTACCTACACTATAGGAAGATGAATTATGTCGGGAACAGTTTGTCAGTTGTCAGCAATCAGTCAATTTAGCCGGGTCAAATGATCTCAGCTTCAGAGAAACTAGATTGGATCCATGCTTTATTAGGCGCTGCCTAATATTCCAGATAGATATCCTGGGTCTGTAACTAAGCTCCATGTTCGAATACAAATGATGTTTTTCATGCTTACTTCCAGCATACGTTTTCGTTAAACGTGAAGTGAGTAAACGTGTTATATGCCGCTGTGTTATCTGACCTTGACCTCAACACTTGCATACTTCAAGCTTGAGAGTATTTCTGCTTCTCATGATTTGTCTTTCCATGACTGGCAGTTCAATAAGTTATGCGAATACTCAAGTTACGTGACAGGCACGTCACGGGCGTGGTGAAACGGTATTTTTCTTCTGACAAGCCCGTAAAGCTTTCGTGCCACGGCAGATATACGACTAGTTTGAGTTACGGAAACGCCCTTATGCGGGCACCACACACGTCCAGATTTCTGGCGTTCATGGACTCTCTATCGATGAGACCGTATCCTGGCTATGCATGACGTCACGTGCTGTAACGTCACGTCAGCGGGGCCGCCGTGGTGTTACAGTTCCGACTCTCTCCCCGTCCCCGCGACCTAATGAAGACTGATCTGGACGACATCCCTGATCGCCGTGTTTTATTAGGTCCCTCGTTCCAGTGTCTGCTCACGTCGGAGATGGCTGCATAACATGACAAAAAATGCCGCATTATCGATGGGCGCGGCGGCAGATGACATGGCAACCTGCCGATAAAAAATGCATGCGACAGAGAGACTCAACGAAGACAGAATAGCTTCGTCTGCGGCAGTATTTGGCATGATAAATTGCACTAGCTTAATTGCAATTGAGTCGCTCGGACTATTTTATCGAATTTAATCAGACTAGCAATAGATCACGTTGGAAAAGATACGGAAAATATTGCGGTCCAGCTCTTCCTCTTCACTTGATGACGGGTCTTGTTCTACGGCAACTGCGGTCCTGCGCAGGCGCTTAACCACCACTGGGGTCACTGGGGATCAGTCCCCAGTAACATGTAACATTTTCGGATTTTAACCTATGGCCTATTTTTTCCTCCGATTTTAACCAGACAGATTTTAACCTATGGCCTATGGCCTTTCCATGCAACGCCTATGGCCGTTGCATGGAAAGAATCGACTTAGAAGTGCCTCTGTCCCCACCTACTTTAGGAAGGTGGTTACGCCTATGGTCCTGCGGGCGATCGCGGCACTTACAATGTCAGGCCGGTGGATGTGCACCAGCTATAATGAGATATCCGGAATGTTCCTTCCTCCAATCAGTGCAAGGAAGCTGGTAATAATCTCGTTATGGCCGGTGACAAGGCGTAATTCGACGGAATGAACCTGGCGAACGACACATCCGCGTCTTTGTCGCCGATTCGGGTCGCCGTTCCGAATGTTGCTATTCTGTGCTTATGTTCCTCGGACACGGAGCTGACGAAGCTTCTCACGTTTGAGGGGTGACAAGGTTATAAGGGTGGCGTATATATGTATATATATATATATATATATATATATATATATATATATATATATATAATATATATATATATATATATATATATATATATATATATATATATATATATATATATATATAATATATATATATATATATATATATATATATATATATATATATATATATATTATATATATATATATATATATATATATATATATATATATAATATATATATATATATATATATATATATATATATATAATATATATATATTATATATATATATATATATATATATATTATATATATATATATATATATAATATATATATATATATATATATATATATATATATATATATATAATATATATATATATATATATATATATATAAATATATATATATATATATATATATATATATATATATATATATATATATATATATATATATATATATAATATATATATATAATATATATATATATATATATATATATATATATATATATATATATATATATATATATATATATATTATATATATATATATATATATATATAATATATATATATTATATATTTATATATTTATATATATATATATATTATATATATATATATATATATATATATATATATATATATATATATATATATATTACTGAGGTAGCCCGTTACTGAGGTAGCCCGAGCGTACCTAGAAGAGGCATGCTCCAAGTTGAGGGATCAAATAACTTTGAAGAGAGAGGAATTGAAGGGTATTCAGCTCAGCTCCCACCAGACTGAGAGTTTGAAGAAGTTGAACGCACAACAACAGCAGAAGCTGGACCGCAAGCTGGATTGGTTGTGTCGTAGCAGTGTGTGGGCTTCAGCAGGGAGGAATGACATCATAAACAATATGTCCTCAAGGGCATTGACAAAGTATGAAGAAGAAGCATTATCTCTTGGCTTGAAATTTAGTTCAGGGAAAGATAACAGGGATCTGACTGATCACGTGATCAAGAACTATTGGTTCAATGACAAAGAGACGGACAAAGGATTCATTCAGGGTGTACTCACTTGCTGCAAGGCCATCGCGGATTCGGAGCCCAACACCTTGCCAAAAAGGTATCTAGTCGCATTGGAAGGGCTGGCAAAAGATGATTCGATTGTTATAACTTCCGCAGACAAGGGAGGAGGAATAATAATTTTGGACAAATCCAACTACGAAGAGAAAATGAAAAACTTGTTGGGTGACAAACATACTTACACGAAGAAGAGAAATGGCTTTATCAAGACACAGAGTGTTAACTTCAACAAAAAGGCTAGAAAGATTTTGAAGAAATCTGAAAGGGGTAAAAACCTTCAACATTTACTTGAACAGGACCCCAAGGCTCCAAAGATGCGAGGGTTACCAAAGGTTCACAAGACAGGAGTCCCGATGAGACCAATTACCTCAGGCATAGGTAGTGCACCCCACCGTATCGCAAAAATACTGGCTAAGCCTCTAACCATACTTCTCGGGTCTGTAAGCAACAGCCACCTAAAGAACTCCGGTGATCTTTTGAATCGATTAAGACAACTTGACTTCAGCGGCAAAAAGATGGCGAGTTTCGATGTCAAAGCATTGTTCACTAATGTACCAATCAAGGGAGCCATGCAGGCGATGCAGGCGATTGAGTTCGCAATCAAAAGTATCGCCACTGAAGAATTTCCAGTACCCAAGACGCACTTTATGAAGTTAGTCGAACTCTGCCTAGACTTCCAAGCTTTCTCTTTCGGTGACGAGGAATTTGCACAAGTGAATGGCTTGGCCATGGGATCACCTCTCAGTCCCGTGGCAGCTTGTCTCTATATGGAAATGTTAGAAAGGGAACATTTCAGACAGATCATGGGTGCGGATGCTACATGGTTCAGATACGTGGACGATGTTTTCGTGTTGGTTCCTGAAGAAACGAACCTAAACGATAAACTTAAGAAATTGAACGAAGTAGAAAAGAAAATACAATTTACTCTGGAAACTGAAAATGATGGCACACTGCCGTTTCTGGACATTCTGATCGTAAAACGTGAAGACGTTATGATGTACACAGTCTTTAGGAAGAAAACGAACCGAGAAGACTATATACACTATTTGTCAGCGCACAGTGAAAGGGTGAAATCAGGGGTAGTAATTGGGTTTTTCTTACGTGCATATCGCATATGCAGTGATGAATATCTGGACGCCGAAATTGAACATATTTTCGATTCATTCATGAAGCTTAAATATCCGAGGGCATTCTTAATTAGATGTCTACGAAAAGCAAAGAAAATAAGAAGGGCTCCGGCGTCTACACGGACCCGGTCCAATCAAAAAATCATAGTGGCTCCAGGCAGTGGCAAAACGCAAGCTATAGCAAGAGTTCTGAGGAAAGCGGGCGTGCAACTGATTGAAAAAACGGGTTCAAAAATCGGTGAAATGATCAAGGGAAGAAGAGGAACAGAAAGTAAAGATAGTGTTGTCTACAAAGTACCATGCAGTGGATGCTCGAAAGCGTACTTTGGAGAAACGTATCGGGGAACAAAGAAGAGGATAAATGAACATAAAACAGACATTCGCCATCACAGGACCACAAGTTCGTTCGTAATGCATATTGAGAAGCATCAACATCTGCCGGACTGGGATAAGACGGAGATCCTCTGGAGCGGCAAAGAAAAAAGAAAACGCAAGGCCGTAGAGGCGGCTGTGATCGCGACATTGCCCAATATTAATTATAAACGAGGGGATTACACATTAGCTCCAATACTAGCGAGGATTCTTTGGGAGGAACAGATTAATGTCACGTGATTTGCATTCAATTTTGCATTTAATTTTCAAACCTATAGCGCCGTGGATCGTCTCCATTGTATCGATTGTTTTGTGTATCTTTTATGTACTGATGAAGATGTAATATCGAAACGCGTCTACATAATATATATTTATTTTATTGTTGTCCATTATTGCTCATATTTGTCGAGATGAACTATCAAATATATATATATATATATATATATATATATATATATATATATATATATATATATATATATATATATATATATATATATATATATATATATATATAGTTTTTTTTCAACGAGAGTGTGACGCGTGACGTCATCCGTATTAATGACGTCACATCGGTATGGGTGACGCAGACAGATTCCGCCTGTCATCCGATGCCGTTAGCCTCACCAGCTGACCTTTGGTGACACGCGCTGATCTCAGTCTTGTCATCTGCACCGCCTCCCCGGCCCCGGCCCTGGCGTCGGCTCTCCGACCTCAGTCAGCTCGTCTGTCTCTGTCGGCTGCCTCCACCTCCTCCTTCCTCGTCAGCTGTCTAGGCCCCGGGCGACGGCGGCGGCGGCGGAGGAGGCGGAGGCGGAGGAGGCGGCGGCGCGGCGCGGCAGACACGCCCATGGGCTCGGCCGTGACCTTGTGGAGCTCGGCGGTGGCCCGGGTGACCTTGGCTTGTGACCCCGGACACGGCGGGACGGACGCCTGTCACTCCCCGACTGGCGCCGCCGCGCATCTCTGCTGACGCCCGTCACAGGACACATAGATATCACGGCCCGTCAAAGGGGGATAGAATATAGATGTGACCGGCCGTCACAACCGTCACAGGACAGACAGGCCTGACCCATCAAAGGCGGAAGAGATTTTACTGACCGTTCCAGGAGGGAAAAATCTGGCCGTGTCTGTCACGGCGGGCTCCGTGGTCCGACGCATACGCTGGGGGTCGGAAGGCTGGACAACACAAAAACTGGGTTGCTTCAATTCGAAGTAAAACTATCGCTTAGAATCTTGGTGTTTCGTCATGCTAATTTCGCCGGGAAGATAGCATGTCTGTAAGTGGATAGTGTTCAGGAGATGTGTTATCACCGTAGGCACGTGGTAGAACTAAATAGCACTGTTTCACGCTCAGCGATGCATGTCATTTGTGGCGGTCTTGTGGTGTTCCCTGGCCCGTCGTGCGGCTAACCGGCCAGCCGCGGCAAGCGCGGCTCATCTAACGAAGCTCTCAATCATTCCCTCCCGGCCAGCGACCCTCGTGCACGGGGCAATATAATCACGTGCAGCGTGCCGGCGAAATGTTTTGATGTTACTGATACGTCGAGCACATGCTGCTCCGTTATTTGAGCCGTGTAGTAGCTCGGCACAAACGACTGAGGTACTCCAGCGGCTTGTAGAAGCCAGATGATTGATTGGGTGATGTGAAGTTTATTGATGATAAATAAACATGGTGATCAACTGGTAGTACTTTGATTGTAACCATGTATGGGTGGCATATAATCGTATGTTGAGATGTGACGTAGCTCTGTTATATGTATTTATGGAAAGGGTAAAATTGTGGTTGTTTTAGTGCAGAAATTAAATTCATTCTCAGATCGGATAAAATGCACATTCTGTATACACATTCTCGAAGCATCGGAACCTCCGGAATCACTAGACTTCACTCAATAATATGACGAGACTGAAGAATATGTTTGAGGCGCATTTAAAGTATGCATTGATTACTTCAGCTTCAGTGGACTTGAAATGTCGTCAGCACACTTCTTCATCTGAATCCTCTAATCATTTCCATTCAGACACAAACACTCACTTAATAATGCATTTGGAGCGCTGCCAAAGTTGTGGAGGCCCGTGATTGGCAATTTATGGACTATTGGGAGCCTGCTGTGACCGTAATTTGGACGGAATTTCGAACGAACGACATTTCACCGCCGTGTCAATTGGTGTCATCAGCTCCGAAAATAGTCCATCCTTGGTCAGCGCCACATAAAGCTCGAAACACAGACTGCCCTGAGCACCACCCGGTGTTCACGGCTCGTAATTAAAACCGCAGTGTGTGCCGACGGTAGTTTTAGCGCAGTTCTGCGATTCTCTGGCCATTGTGGCGTGATCGGGGGCCGCCCGTGCCTGACTCGGTTCGGACGATCGCCCCCCCCCCCCCCCCCCCCAGAGAGTCGACATGCCGACGGACCATGACCGAAACGACGCGACTGCGAGAGAGGTGGGCAGAGCGGCGGAGAGAGGGAGGAGGAGAGGAGGAACGGACGGACGGACGGACGGACGGACTGAGAGGAGTTCTCCCTCTGCGTTCCTCTCCGTGAATGAACGAACGGGAAGACTGACGAACGGCCGGCCGGACTGACCTTGCGGCCGGACAGTCGGACGGTCGGTGTGAGGGAGGCAGACCGTCATGACCGGGCCGGCCGGCCTGCAGACAGCTGATAACAACGCCGGTCGACACCACTGCTGTCAGCGGTGATTAACACCCAGCTAAATTGTCAGTCCAGATGACCGAGCCGTCTGGGCCGACGGTCCCGGGCAGCGTAACCGGTCCGCGCGCCTCCTGTGTATCGGCAGACACTGAAGCCAGTCTTGGTCGCGGGAGGAGAGAGGTTGCTATTTCCGGTTCCTTGGCTCTCTCGTCCGTGCGTCATCTAGGGGCCCTGGGACGAGGCGGAAAGGGAAGAATGCTGGGTTTGTGTGGTGCTACCGTTGCTCCTATAAGAGCGGTTTTCTCTTTTTGTGCCATTCGGTGTGCTGTAAATATAATGTTCTGATCTTTTGTTTGTCATTTGCAATTTGTCTGGATTGTTCTATTGTTCGTGTTCAACGTGCATTGTAACGCTTAGTTATATTTTTCAAGTGAAATGCATTGGGTGAGTGGTGCCAAAAAGTGAGACTGGATAAAACTATATGGAACGTCTTCATATGAACGGGAGAATTGGTTCGCACAACAGGACTGGCACAACAACAGGATTTATCATCCTCAAATGAACATATTTTGTTCTCATTTGAACGCAGTATGACGGGCAAGTATGGCATTAATTAGAAACGAAATGCCGGCTTTGATCGCAACGGTACTGGTAACTCGACACTAACGCCTGCGGCCCTGCCAATCCCGGATGGTACCGCCCCGCCAGCTGCGATCAGCTGATCCATGTCCACCGCCAGGTGGCAGCACAGTACGAAGCAATGACGCCTCTGGTGGCAGATTTTGAACTTGTAGTTTGTATTGCTCATGGTAGGTGGCAGGACCGGATGGGTGGAGCTTGGCTAGCGACAAGAGTGAGGAGCTGTCGTAAACCAGTTCTGCATTGGCGAGACTCTTTCAGTGGCGGCGCCTCCTGGGTCAAACGGGGACAATTTAGCTGGCGGGGGGGGGGGGGGGGGGGGGGGGGGGGGCGTTGAGTCGGTCAAAGAACGTAAGCAGATATTTACAGTTCACCACTGGTAGAGCCGTTCACCAGTGTCAGGACTCAGGGTGTCATACTCCAGGGGATGTAGGAAGTAGGAACGTCACGAAAGGTGTAGGGGTGGGGTGGGGGAGGGGGCAGTGCAACTTTGATCTTCTTGTCTTGAGAGAAACCCAGTCACCCTATGCAATATTGTTTTGCGTTTTGAGCTCGTCTCGCCTTTTGCCATCAAACATTTTACCCCCAAAGCAAAATACAATATTTTAGCAAAACATTTGGCTGAAAAGTGAGGGGCAACACCCCCCCCCCCCCCGGCCCCCTGTTCCTACGCCCATCCATACTGCATGAATTGCTCGAAGTTCGTTTTAGTGGGCAGCAAGGACTGTACTGGTAGGTTATGCACAGTCGGTCTAATAAGTATCCTCCCTTTTTTAGTTTCTAAAACTCATCTAATTTCACTTCTGTGTACATGAAGGACTGATTTAAGGGAAAATGTGGTACCTACATAGGTAGGTACCACATTTTCCCTTAAATCAGTCCTTCATTTACACAGAAGTGAAATTAGATGAGTTTTAAAAACTAAAAAAGAGAAGATACTTATTAGACCGACTGTACCTAAAGCCTTTGATTCTTCTTGCTTTCGGTAAGTAGGAATTAGGAATTACGCGATTGGATGACAAGGGTACCGGGCAAGTTCTTTTAAACGTACGCCGGACTTATTCACACCAAATTTATTCGAAAACAATACTAGGTGTAACCTCCGCACTTTCAGCAGCAATCTCGAAATGGTTTCATCGCGTTTGCCGCTACAAAGCCATTTGAGTCGCTGCTGGCGGACTATATATATATATTAGACATTCACCTCGTTCGACCATACTTTGGAGACCGTGTTTTACCTTTCTGAAAGGTATGGACCATGCAGACGATAATGTTTTCATGTTGGACTGGTTCAACTTTTCTAAGTTTCGCTCGAAAACCACTTCGGGTGCAATGGCCTTAATTTAATAACACCACCCGGGGTGGACTAAGAATTACATAGCATAAGCGTCGATACATGTAGCATTTACATAGCATTTAGGCATTTAATAATTACATATAATTCATTTCCATCATGCTTGTGCTGAACATTAACTCCGAGCTGCTGGATAATTCTGAGCTGCCAGCATTGATAGGAACTGTCACGCCTTTCCATCATGCTTGTGCTGAACATTAACTCCGAGCTGCTGGATAATTCTGAGCTGCCAGCATTGATAGGAACTGTCACGCCTTTCCATCATGCTTGTGCTGAACATTAACTCCGAGCTGCTGGATAATTCTGAGCTGCCAGCATTGATAGGAACTGTCACGCCTTTCCATCATGCTTGTGCTGAACATTAACTCCGAGCTGCTGGATAATTCTGAGCTGCCAGCATTGATAGGATCTGTCACGCCTTTCCATCATGCTTGTGCTGAACATTAACTCCGAGCTGCTGGATAATTCTGAGCTGCCAGCATTGATAGGAACTGTCACGCCTTTCCATCATGCTTGTGCTGAACATTAACTCCGAGCTGCTGGATAGTTCTGAGCTGCCAGCATTGATAGGAACTGTCACGCCTTTCCATCATGCTTGTGCTGAACATTAACTCCGAGCTGCTGGATAATTCTGAGCTGCCAGCATTGATAGGAACTGTCACGCCTTTCCATCATGCTTGTGCTGAACATTAACTCCGAGCTGCTGGATAATTCTGAGCTGCCAGCATTGATAGGAACTGTCACGCCTTTCCATCATGCTTGTGCTGAACATTAACGCCGAGCTGCTGGATAATTCTGAGCTGCCAGCATTGATAGGAACTGTCACGCCTTTCCATCATGCTTGTGCTGAACATTAACTCCGAGCTGCTGGATAATTCTGAGCTGCCAGCATTGATAGGAACTGTCACGCCTTTCCATCATGCTTGTGCTGAACATTAACGCCGAGCTGCTGGATAATTCTGAGCTGCCAGCATTGATAGGATCTGTCACGCCTCGCCTTGTGGACGTGATTCAGATGGCTCATTTGATATTCCAGGCATCGCTGAGCGTTGTGTAACATAGTCTAGGCTGGCGTTTCTCAGCCCTCATAAATTGTAAATATGCGAGAAAATGGGCTCCAGGGTGTTGCATTTGAAGAATCTTTGCCGGAAGGGACAGGCAAACGAGGCGGAGGGCGTGCATAAGGGTGTGGTCTTTGGCTCACTACAGTCCAGGTTGGCGACTAGGTGCGTCGGTGGGTTGATCGCTGGACCGTCCTGTGGACGATCCTGTGGACCGTCCTGTGGACCGTCCTGTGGACCGTCCTGTGGACCGTCCTGTGGACCGTCCTGTGGACCGTCCTGTGGACCGTCCTGTGGACCGTCCTGTGGACCGTCCTGTGGACCGTCCTGTGGACCGTCCTGTAGACCGTCCTGTGGACCGTCCTGTGGACCGTCCTGTGGACCGTCCTGTGGACCGTCCTGTGGACCGTCCTGTGGACCGTCCTGTGGACCGTCCTGTGGACCGTCCTGTGGACCGTCCTGTAGACCGTCCTGTGGACCGTCTTGTGGACCATCCTGTGGACTATCCCGTGAGTCGTTGTGTAGACAGGCGAGCCCTGTGGGTAGGTGGGTGACTTGGCCGGTCATACCAGCCTCGCCTCGAAAATGAGGCGTTGTTGTCTCCAGCTACCGTGGCGGCTGTCCAGTTGACCTTTGACCTTTGGTGACCTTTGGTAGATGGCGGGACCGCGGCGGTGGCGGAGTGGAGCGCTGACGGACGTTCTGGCACTGATCCGCGACCGTCTCCGGTCCTCTGCCGCTGCCCAAGTCTCGACCCGGGCCCTAGCCACGGCCGCGGCTGCTGCTCGGCTCAATCCCGACCCTGGTCTCGGCCCTGGTCTCGGTCCCGGTCTCGGTTCTGGTCTCGGTCCTGGTCTCGGTCCTGGTCTCGGTCCTGGTCTCGGTCCTGGTCTCGGTCTCGGTCTCGGTTCTGGTCTCCGTCTCCGTCTCCGTCTCCGTCTCCGTCTCCGTCTCCGTCTCCGTCTCCGTCTCCGTCTCCGTCTCCGTCTCCGTCTCCGTCTCCGTCTCCGTCTCCGTCCAGGTTCTGGTCTCGGCCTTGGGTCGTGGTCCTGGTCCTGATCCCGGTCCCGGTGCCGGTCCCGGTCCCACCGGCACCGGCACCTGTATTTTGACCTTTCAGTTGTTCGTCGCGCCTCATGCAACCGTGCTGGTAGCCTAATTAGTAGCCTATCTGGCAGCATATCAGTCTATAGTATAGTCTAGGTGTTGCTAAGCAGGATTGTTTCTGCGAGTCAAAGAAGGAGTGATCGTTGAAGGAAGGATAGAGCCGCCTTGACAGAAAACAATACACATTATACCGTGCATCATCACTCTAGGTGTGACGGTATCAGTCATGCATGAACACGAGCATGACATGAGCTTCTATGTCTCAATGCCGGTTTGTATTCGCACCTGAAGGTTCGGTCGTGCATTTGTTATGCCATATTTGCTTTGTTCTTTGTGTAATGAGGTCTGTTCTACCGAATTTTAAGTGGCATACACACCATTTTACTTAATTTTATGCTGCAGTACGGTTATTTTTCGTCGTAGCTCTTCACTTGGTTGTTAATGTGTGAACCCAAATGAGCTTTCCCTGTAAATCCTTTTATTTAATTGTCAAACAGATTGATGGGTCGCTCAAAAATCGCTGTTGCTACCGTAAAAGCTGCACCTGATTCCTTGATTCACTCCCACGCTACATCACTTGATAGTGATCATGACACGATTTCCCCCTCAGCACGGTTTGCCCTCTCCGGGCATTTCTCCGATATGTCTGACGAGCGAAACTGTGGGCTGGAGCCAGCCATACCAAGTCACTGGCACGTGATGAGGCCTCCTCTGGCTCTGGCACCAGAGGTCCACTTCACTGTCACGTGACAGTTACTCTTCTCCGGCTGGAACGCAGCGCTGGAGAGCTGTCATCAGCGGTCTCTCTCTCAGTCAGCTGCTGCAGCCTCTCGGCCTGTCGTCAGCCTGTCGTCAGCCTGTCTGCAGTCTGTTGCAATCAGCCTGCCAGTTTCAGCCCTCAGGCGGCGCGGCCCGATCAGATCTCAGCACCAGTCTGAGCCGGCGTAACTGAGGCGCTGGGCGTGACTCAGACCCCTGTGACGTCACCGACTGTCGGGCCGTGACGTCACTGGTGACGGAGGGTCCTCCCGGCGGGCGGCGCGTGCCAAGATTCGAGAATGCTGGTTCGGGCGCAGTGGGGCGGCATATGCTGTGACCGGGGGACGGGTGGGTGGGTGGGTGAGGGGGGGGGGGGGGCGAAAGGACACTGTTGACTCTGGCACGAGGAAGTCGGGGAGAGGCCGCGGAATGTGTTTGAGAAATGTTTGTCTGGCTGACGACAAGATCATCACTCCTGTAGCTCAGTTGTCGCTGTGAGTCCGCCTCTGTAGCTCAGTTGGGAGAGTGCCGGACTTCTGACCTCACCCGGTAGTGGCAGCCCGGGTTCGAGTCGCTTCGGCACTCGCTATTTGCCCCTGACTGGGGTGGCCGGTAGCAGCGGTCGCACTCAAGGTCAGGTGACGTCAGAGGGCGGGGCGGGGCGGACCGTGTTCAGGTATGTCGGGCACGTACAACTTTCGCTCCGAAATTCTGCCGGACGCCAGGAATTGCTTGATCGGGTGGTGAGAGATAACGCGGAATCGGAGTTTCTTCAGAGGATTATTTTCCAAACTCACGCCCCGGTTTTGACTATCACGTATCCATTGGCTGGTGAAGAACCGTGGTATGCAAAACAAAATGTCAAGGGTCGTTCGCCTATGCAGCTCAGTCGGGAGAGTGCTGGTAGGGGAAGACGGGGGAACCCCGCCACCCTAAACATTTACTAACGAATTGGCCAGATGAAGCCAGGGTACCTATATACTGCCTTTGTCATTGTTCTCTGTACCCGTACACTAGCGATCTTCGAGTAGGCGCAGCAGCATTAATACTATTAACCCGCGACTTACTGGGGGGGGGGGGGCTATTTTTTGCCCCCCTCCCGTTATTTTGCAATAACTCCTAAACGAACACCAGTATCGTCACCAAACTTGCAGTACCTTCTCTCACATCAATTCTACACATGTTGGCAAAAGGAAACATATGAGCTATGATAGGTCAACCGGGAATGACGTCAGAGTGACGTCATGTTCTTCGGTTTTTGTTGCAAAATAATGGTTTTCGGAAAACGCTGGCAAAGGTACGATATTTGAGATAAACTAAATTGTTTTAAATCAAATTACTGACAATAGACCGGGCTATCAAACTGCAATCTCGGATTTTTGAGTTTTTTTTATTCAAAATTTTGAGAAATCCAAATGCATTTTTTTTTTAAACAAAATTTTCAAGAAAAAATCAGAATTATCCAAAAACCGGAATATATGTGATCGAGACGTATGCGGTGAATATGTGTACCAAATTTAAAGTCGATATCTTTAAAAATGACCGAGTTATGACCTTTAAATGACAAAAATCGACCACTTCTCACAGCATTACTATGCATAAAAAACGCATTTCCATTTTTGCTTTTTACTTCTATTTATATGGAACAAACAATTTTCTAAGGTCATTTGTCGCGTTCTAGACGAAAAACAACTCATAAACATGTGTTACAACGCCTAATGACCGTAATCTGCAGTTTGACCTCGTGACCTCGGATGACCTTGTCCTGACCCAAGGTGATAAACAGCTTAGAAAGGTACTTAGAAGTGTCAGACACACGAATCATACCGATTTATCGACAGCTTATGCGTTTAATACCGCAATTTTGCGCGACAGTTCCATCCATCGAGACCTTTTGACACGGTCAAACATTTTGTACTTGACCTGACCTGTGACGTCATCGGTGACCCCGTGGTCAACAATATTTTTTTCCCTCGATAAATTATCCAGGGCTATCGAATTCCGTTTGAATTTTTACATTCGGTCCAGTAGTTCCGGAGATCAGAGGGGGCAAAAAATAGCCCCCCCCAGTAAGTCGCGTTATGAAATATACCCCAGTAACTCGCGGGCTAATCCGCGCCCCGCTGGGGTGAGGGCGGTCAGAATCTGCCCCCTCCTGGATTTTCTCAATAACTCTCAACTCAAAACTATGATAGATATCAACGTCAAACTTTCAGTACCTTATGCTGCATCAATTATACGTCTTCCTTCAAATTTCAATGGAATTGCTGTAGTGTTTTGAGAGATAATGACGTTGACGTCATGTCATGCCATTTTGGTGGAAAAATCGTAGTTATTAAAAACAGATAAATCGTAGAAAATAGAGTTTTGAAACATTTTGTTTTTAAGTTAAAAGAAAGGAAATGGCATTCCTTCAAAATGGCTATCTCGGATTCGCGAGAATTTTTTTTTTTGACCCTCAAAAATAAAAACTAACTTATCTTTTTCGGAGAAAAAAATCCACAAAATCAGTTTTTGTGAATTTGAAAAGTATTTTTTTAAAGCTCGAATACCAAAATAAGGTGACAGGCCCAAATCCGCAGAGGAAAAATAGGGGTACCTTTTAGCCACAAAAAGATCTCCCACGGAGAGAGGCTGGATCCGCCAGTGTGTTCGCCCCCCCCCCCCCCACAACCGTTTTGAGAAATCGACACCGCTGTGTTGATGGGTAATATGCGACTCAGCATCTACAAACGTAATGAACGGGCCTCATAATTGCTCATATTACGAATGTGTTTAAATAGAAAGCCGACCAGTGACTCCGCTACAGCACGTGTAAATCTTTTCCCCATCTTTCCCCACGCTTTTCCACGCACCAATATTGCGCAATAGTGGTTAATTAAAAGCAACTCATTCCCGGCAAATTTAACGATGGCTCAATTCCCACACATTTTTTGACCTGCACACTCATCTATGAAGGAAAATTAGCGGAGCTCCGCGAAGGAGTGGCACAGTTTAGTTTCTAGCGGAATATTTCAATAAATCACCTCAGGCGATATCGCTTCTGATGAATGGCGCCATTATGCCATCGTTTATTTTGTTTGGCTGAATGATCAGCAGCACCAGAGCTCTGAAGCTGGGAGTTTACCCGATGATCGCGATCTCCAAAGAACTTGTGAGAATAATTAAACTCTGATACGTCCCCATGATATGATCCGCACTGGCTAAAGATGCTTAAATTATGGATTTTCCAAGGAAATATGATGACCCAGCAGTCAGCGGTCCGGAATGTTCGCACCGCCGCAAACAACGGGACGGCAATGGACATACAATGTCCTTCTGATCGATTGAAACAAAACGTCCAATTCGGCAAATCCACTTAGATCGTGAATAGAAATCCCACTCAGCCGATGCGTTTTGGCTTAAATGTGACTGATCTGTGCTCACTGATGGTTTGCAAAAAAAAGAAGTTTGTTCTCATTTAAAATGCATTGTCCGTTTGTTCATATTTGAATGTGGTGTTGACTCATTAGAATACTTTCCATAAGGTATGGTATTAACGCTACCTTCAAGTGGGCACATCACCCTTTCCAGCACCTTCCCTGGTTGCGCCGGTGCCGCTAGTCAATAAAAGCGAATCCTTTGCGCATTAGCTATGCCAGCAATGTGACCTACATGAGGCACAGCCTATCGTTTTGCATTTTATTCTCTTAAATATGCACAGCTGCACAACCTACACTGCAGATTTACACGGAATACATTCCATAAGTGTGCAATAGTTCGGCTCCTTAAAGGAAATAGTTCACCTTCAACATGGGTTTTTTAACTGAAATAGCAGTTTTGTCGCCCGTGTTGAGAAATCCCTATCTGCAACTGTTCTTGTCTGAAAAGACTCTCCAGCCGAAGATATATGACTTTTTGGCGAAGAAATGCGGCGCATGTATGATATACCGTACCATCTGAAAGTGCCAGCACTGCATGGAGCATGCGCAGACCAATAAAGCACACCATAAACTTAATAATGTACGACCTTCTGTCCTGAATTGGCGCGATGTAGGACCATTTTTGAAAAGCAAAAAAGAAACTGTATTAAAAATTTAATAAAATCCTGTTCTGATAAATTTTCCGAAGGTGAACTATTTCCTTTAACCCGCCATTGGCTGCGGGGGGGGGGCGTGTCCCCCCCTGACGAACTTTCGCAATAGCTCAAAACCTAATAGCGCTATCCACGTGAAACTGCAGGTACCTTCTCCTACATCAATTATACATCTTCTGTGCAAAAATGAAGACATTTCGTCGATTTTTTCTCTCGAAATATAGCGAATTTAGTGACGTCACTACATACGAGTTTGACACAAAACTCAGCTAAACTTTAGCAGACCTTACAAATGCCATATTTGAAGCAAAGTGCAGCCGAAAAACGTCAAAAGATAGAAAATGGTAAGGGCTACAAAATGGATATCGCGGATTTGTGAAAACTTTGTTTTTTGCACCCCCCCCCCCCCGAAAAAAAAAATATTCTTCTAAATGCCCTCAAAATATACATTTTTAAACATTACAACAACAAAAACGGAAGATATGTTGAAGAACCACATGAAAACAATACCCAAACCAAATTTAAAAGCAATATCTTTATTTTTGACTGACTTATCGCTCCGAAGTATGAGTAACTAACTCATGACGTCATATTTCGAAATTGCGTTTTCTGGCTTTTAATGACCTATACAAACAAATAAATGCCAACACTGTATTTCTGAGACAAAACTGGTCTAGACAAATACCTTTCCTATTTATATTTATTAATTTCAAATGTTGATCTTATGTGACCTGACTTTGGCCTCATATGGTGTCAGGTTGTGAAAATGACTGCTACTATCGAATTATACGTGTCAAATAACCCATACAACGTGTGTCGCATGGCTTTCGTAGACCTGTGACTTTGTGTGACCTGACCTTGACCTTGACCTTTGCTTACAATTACACTTTTGCTTATGCGGGATGTGTATTATACCTTTGAGAGCACTTTATGCGATAATAGTCGCAATCTAAGGCTTTGGCTGGAAAGTATGGCCCCAAAACTCAAATATATTTTTTTCCTTTGACCTGACCGTGACCTGACATGTGACCTTATTGTGAAAATTTAGTGTATGCTTTGGATTCGTCTCTTGAGAGCTTTCGATTGCCACCTTGCGTGTCTCGCTGCGGTTATTAGTTCGGAAGGTAACCAGGGGGGGATAAACGCCCCCCCCCCCCACCTCCCCCCAGCCAATGGCGTTCGGCTGAGACCCCAGCCAATGCCGTGTTAAGTACGGCTAGGCGATTCGCAGAATACGACATAGCCACCCCAGCGAGAAGGGGACCCAGAGCTGTTGAGCGACGTTTCCTGATTTACGGAGATCCGCATTGAATGCATAATAAATCAGCAGGCAGTCAGGTCTCACTGCAGGACAGCACCAGGTCAGGGAGTGTCAATGGCTATGTGGCCAGCTTGTCTACCATGCTTAACCCGTAACACCGCTCAGGGAGTTACAATCCCTGCCTTGCCTAAGGCACTGTCGTTCACCCACCCTGCAACTCACCACTCAGCGGGGCGGTGTCTCTGGGCCACCCCAGTCGGCAGCGCCACTCGACAGGGAAATACCCGCTGATGGTGGCGCACGACACGGCCGGCATCTGTTGTGAGCAATCGAGCAGCTGGCAGGCTAGCGGCGGCAGTCGAGCAGCTGGCTGGCTAGCAGCAGTCGAGCAGCTGACAGGCTAGCGGCAGCAGTCGAGCAGCTGGCAGGCTAGCGGCAGTCGAGCAGCTGGCAGGCTAGCGGCAGTCGAGCAGCTGGCAGGCTAGCAGCAGTCGAGCAGCTGGCAGGCTAGCAGCAGTCGAGCAGCTGGCAGGCTGGCAGCAGTCGAGCAGCTGGCAGGCTAGCGGCAGCAGTCGAGCAGACGGCAGGCTAGCAGCAGTCGAGCAGACGGCAGGCTAGCAACAGTCGAGCAGCTGGCAGGCTAGCGGCAGCAGTCGAGCAGACGGCAGGCTAGCAGCAGTCGAGCAGACGGCAGGCTAGCAGCAGTCGAGCAGCTGGCAGGCTAGCGGCAGCAGTCTAGCAGCTGGCAGGCTAGCAGCAGTCGAGCAGACGGCAGGCTAGCGGCAGGCTAGCGGCAGTCGAGCAGCTGGCAGGCTAGCGGCAGTCGAGCAGACGGCAGGCTAGCGGCAGTCGAGCAGCTGGCTAGCTAGCAGCAGTCGAGCAGCTGGCAGGCTAGCAACAGTCGAGCAGCTGGCAGGCTAGCGGACGGTGCAGGGCAGATGGCCAGTGGTCCGACAGCCGAGCCGACTGAACCGCCGTGGAAGACGGCGCTGCTGTGTTTGCATTGCAGAGTGGGAGAGTTGGTCGTTTATCCAGTGGCTGGAAGGGTCAAGATAGTCCGGTGTTGTGGAAGATCCTCTATCGGTCGTTGACGGTGGTCACGAAGGTCGATTCAGGATTGCATTTCACGAGAGATAATCGACATTGTTTTGTGTTTTTTTTTTAACTTTTGAAAAGGTCCCAACATCCCATCCCAACAAATAAATTTAGGCCAAAATTGGCCGATGCATTTATCAGTTTGGCTACTTCTCGTCGATGGGAACCCTAAGCACGTGACTGACCCTGATGTCACCTGAGCAACACTGGCTATATATTGAGTATGTATTAATTGGTAAGGCTACTGAGCGTCTGGTTACAAAGGTAAATGTCACCCATGTCTTGTGAGCATTACACCTGTCGTCTGCCTTACGGATGTGAGGTGAACTAAATTATGTATGCAAACTCCTTCAGGAACTGAATTCCGGCCCATCGATCAGCGAGTCACAATTTCTCACCACTTCCAGGCCGCAGGGGGCTACTCCGGCGGAGGTAGTATATACGAGAATATAGATCACACCCTCCCAGGCTTAGAGGCTGCTTATAAATGGCAGCTGTTGCTCGGATAGGAGATCCTCTGCACGTTTCGGAGGAGGTCATGCATCTAAATGTAAGAGTATTTTGTTTCAAGTTTCTTAGAACGTTTCAGTAGATGGATTTCTGAGATCGGAACCCTTTACTGAGCAATGTGTATTGCTTTGATCCGAGGTCCCACCATCTGATTTAACACTTGCGTGCGTATAAAAACTGGCGTCACAAATTGTACGTGTTCGAATCATTGGACGCGGTTTGCCAGACAAAGTAATGCAGACATAGTCGACATATCATACGCATCTGTTCTGAAATTATTTTCCTTACCATTGCCGCGTGATGCATAGTTCAACGTCTATACACAAGTCCTAGTACATTTGTATATATTTAGCTATCTTGCAGAGTTGCTGATACACTTCATTTTACATATGAGCATATGTACATGATGGTGCAACATGTTTCCAGTATATGTGTACGCTTTTTATTGTGCATACTTACATTTAAAGCAGCTAAGGAGACTTGTGTGTGCCTTGTTTAAATTTCCGCAGCCGAGGATACTTCTAATGCTAAGCGATAGTGGATCTGGAAGGGATCTGTTTGGGTATTTACCATTTGAAGTTCTGGATTTATGTGAAACGATGTGACATTAATTTAGCGCAGTGCTTTGATTGCGAATGTCTGAATTTTCACAACTTATAACTGCCTCTTAAAATCGTTTAGTACAGAGAAGTTAAGCAATTTGACCGAACTTTACCAGGGTGGTGCTTGGGATTTTTAAGTTGGCTTTGGACGGAAATCAAGTGAGAGCCTGGACTTTGGAACTCGCAAATGAGTTATAACTGAGGGTATTAAATGGCGAAAAAAAATATCGCTTTGCTTGGTCGCATTATTGGAACCAGAGATGTTATGCTATTCAACACCGTGCATGAGGCGTCTTGTTACTTCGCATTATGTAAATGCAGACTTGCTGAACCGATGTTTGAACCTACCGTTTTCATTCAAAAATGTCTGCGTCTTCATTGTGCATGTCTTGTGTACTACCTGCATTCTTATTACGTCAGGTTCCATTTAATCTGTATCATCTACAGTGCTCCTATTCGCTCGATGTAGATACCTATTCATAGCAGATTATTAATGCTGACGACATTATTCAGAAGGCTCGGCGCATGGCAATGTATGTAAATGCGCTGAGCATTAAGCACTTCATATATAATTGTAAGGCCTAGTTTGAATGAGAAAAACGCTAATTTCATTTGGAGCGAGCAATTACAATGGTTTAAATCCCAAGAGAATTAATGAACCACAAAGCACTGTTGCAGGCTTATCTTTTCAAATGAGGTACGCCAATTTGCTACCTAACACTAAAAGTTAAAACACCACCGAAGTTATAAGTTTCTAAAGTTAAAGCTTTAAACGTTATAACAACATTAACTCCTATGTGCGTTCTGCGCAATACACTAACATTTTGTGTTGGTGATGCTCTTAGCGAGTCCGGCGATGGCCTACGTTATACTACGGTATGTTATTTGGTAACTCGTAGCTCAAGAAATCGGTCCGTAGCGTAATCGATGCATTTCGTAGCGTACTACCGAACAATATTAAAATAACGTAACGCTACGCAAGGTATTTCGTAGCACATCACCAGGGGCGGCGCCACAGTGGGGGGAAGGGGCAGGGGCGGTCAAACATTGCGCCCCATAAAAACAAAGAAAGACCTCTCGTAAATATACCTAAATACTGAGCAGTTCCAAAATGTGTAGACAATAGGAATGAGTTTCCAGTCGCCCGTTAAAATATCAACTGGGAGATGTTTGAGGAGGCGCCTAAAACGATAAGCGTGACAAGTTCTAAGGTGGCTCTTAAAAGACAATTGGGGCAAACTCCTAGAAGACCCTAGAAAACAACCCCCACAAGCTCCAGATAGCCCCTAAAGAAATGACCGACACAAGCACCGAAAAGGCCGCGAAGAGACAGCCGAGACAGGCTCCTAAGATGCCTCTAAACAAGACAACAGATACTAGGCTCCACAGAGGCCCTTCCGACAATAACCGAGAAAGCTGTTCATGTGATACTTCAGAGAAGGCTTCTAAAAGCACAACTTATTCCGAGGGGGCCCCAAGGAAGGCAGTCCGGAAGATTGTTTGATGAGGCCCCACGAAAATAACCGGGGAGTCCCCCTCTCAAATGGGGCCTCTGACTTTGGTTTGTCCCCCCCCCCCGACACAAATCCGTGGCGCTGCCCCGCAAATCATATGTTGCTGATGGTAATTGGTATCGTATTGGTATCTTATATATATGTTACAGTACGTTTTCGAAATCCGTATAGTTGCAAACAAACTAGTATAGTTGCAAACGTCCAGGTGGGTCAGTATAGTTGCAAACAAACTAGTATAGTTGCAAACGTCCAGGTGGGTCAGTATAGTTGCAAACAAACTAGTATAGTTGCAAACGTCCTGGTGGGTCAGTATAGTTGCATACGTACTAGTATAGATGCGAACGTCCTAGGATGGATGCAACTGTCCTGACCGGTCAGGATAGTTGCATACATACTGGGCTGTCCAGTACGTTGGCAACAATACTTGTATATGAGTTTTAATTGTTTCAAACGTTATTTTGAGCATAATTATTATAAAAAGTATAATGAAGTGTAACCTCATGCTCATATTAATATCAAATAACAAAAGAAAATCCAAAATATATTTTCGGCTATGAGCCTTCTTCAGTGGATAATGGCATGATGAACAAGAGAGAGCAATTACATATACGAAACAAGGAAACTCGCGCGATAATTTAGCACACACTCCGCAAACAACAGCGTCTTGCACACACCGCAGCTACACTACAAATATACACCACAAGCACGCACAACATATATACTAACATATTCCTACCAGTCAGTCAGCCGAAAACTTTTACATCACTCGCAAAAAAAAAAAAATTGGTTGGGCTCGCCGTAACATCCCGCACACACAGTAACATACACACATGTGTCTTTACATACATATATAACACAACAATAATAATCCTAAAAGTGATTATGCCATCGCATTAATTTAACATGATCACAATAGTTTGGTAATGCAAAATATTCGACATCCGCGAGATCAGGTGGGTGTGTGCACGCAAAAAAGTCATACAGAAGAAAGCAAGCGAAAGTTTAGTTCTGAATATGGTACTGGCTTAATCAGTGTCCATGAGGATGACATGATGTTTAGTACTGGTTTGTGATTCCGAATTTCTATTCATTCCGCAATTTTGAGATCTGCCATGTCTTTGCAAATCTGAAGTATCGAAATAGTGAGTGTGTTTTGATCAATTTTGATGTCTGGGTGGCACTTCATGAAGTGTTCTCCTAAAGGGGTGTTGTTGGTCTTGTTTTTCGCGTCTCTTAAGTGTTCGTTGAAGCTTAGTCTTACACTTCGCTTACTTTCTCCTATGTATGAGGTTTTGTGTGTGCACAGGTGACATGTAATCATATATACTGCGTTTTTGGAATGACATTTTTCTTTTAAGCCTGACATACAGCAATTGCATTTTTTGTTGCCTGCTGGACACGGTGGTTTTTCTAGTGCTGAGCTTGTGAGTTTGTCTGTGAGAGTTTGGCCACTCTGCCATGCTATCCGCACTGGCAGCTTTGAGGTTTTAGCCATGGAATAAATTTTTCTCGAAAGCTTGTCATCTATGTAAGGAAGGCTAATGTACGTAGTGTCCGGGAGGTTGTGGGGCTGTTTGGGAGCATGGCAGCTCTGTCTAGGTTTATGTGTTTTGACTAAGAATTTTGTCTTTTTTATTATTTTAGCAGGGTATCCGTTTGACAAGATCCGTTAGCAGGGTATCCGCTTTTCTTGTCAAACGGATACCCTGCTAAAATAATAAAAAAGACAAAATTCTTAGTCAAAACACATAAACCTAGACAGAGCTGCCATGCTCCCAAACAGCCCCACAACCTCCCGGACACTACGTACTTCCTTCCTTACATAGATGACAAGCTTTCGAGAAAAATTGATTCCATGGCTAAAACCTCAAAGCTGCCAGTGCGGATAGCATGGCAGAGTGGCCAAACTCTCACAGACAAACTCACAAGCTCAGCACTAGAAAAACCACCGTGTCCAGCAGGCAACAAAAAATGCAATTGCTGTATGTCAGGCTTAAAAGAAAAATGTCATTCCAAAAACGCAGTATATATGATTACATGTAACCTGTGCACACACAAAACCTCATACATAGGAGAAAGTAAGCGAAGTGTAAGACTACGCTTCAACGAACACTTAAGAGACGCGAAAAACAAGACCAACAACACCTCTTTAGGAGAACACTTCATGAAGTGCCACCCAGACATCAAAATTGATCAAAACACACTCACTATTTCGATACTTCAGATTTGCAAAGACATGGCAGATCTCAAAATTGCGGAATGAATAGAAATTCGGAATCACAAACCAGTACTAAACATCATGTCATCCTCACGGACACTGATTAAGCCAGTACCATATTCAGAACTAAACTTTCGCTTGCTTTCTTCTGTATGACTTTTTTTGCGTGCACACACCCACCTGATCTCGCGGATGTCGAATATTTTGCATTACCAAACTATTGTGATCATGTTAAATTAATGCGATGGCATAATCACTTTTAGGATTATTATTGTTGTGTTATATATGTATGTAAAGACACATGTGTGTATGTTACTGTGTGTGCGGGATGTTACGGCGAGCCCAACCAATTTTGTTTTTTGCGAGTGATGTAAAAGTTTTCGGCTGACAGACTGGTAGGAATATGTTAGTATATATGTTGTGCGTGCTTGTGGTGTATATTTGTAGTGTAGCTGCGGTGTGTGCAAGACGCTGTTGTTTGCGGAGTGTGTGCTAAATTATCGCGCGAGTTTCCTTGTTTCGTATATGTAATTGCTCTCTCTTGTTCATCATACCATTATCCACTGAAGAAGGCTCATAGCCGAAAATATATTTTGGATTTTCTTTTGTTATTTGATATTAATATGAGCATGAGGTTACACTTCATTATACTTTTTAATACTTGTACAGTTGCAAATGTACTGCAAGATTGGACACGGCTGATTTCACTATTTTCGGTCATTCTCGGCCATTTTCACCATTACCAATTCATGCCGTTTTCAATTATTCACGATTTTGTAAAGTTTGGTTCCAAAAACTCGTTTATTTTTATATTGTCCAAAAGTTACAGGGGAGCTTCATTGTCCACTGTCAATCTCTATCAAAGGCGCGTGCTAAACAGCGCTTGGTAGGAAGATTGGGGGAGCGTCCGGCACCCACGTAGCCAAGGGGGGGGGGGGCGGAGCAAGGGGCCATGACCCCCTGAAAGACGCAGCTTAGGTACACTAATTTTGCGAAAGATTTGCGACTTTGCGAGTTATTTGTACCAGTTGACCCACCCACCCCTGACGGAAATCCTGGCTACGTGCATGGCGTCTGGCCGCGGCTCGTGGCCACGCTGCGACAAACAGCGTGGCCCTGAGCTGTCACGTGACCGAAGGTGACACGGACGTGGTCACATGATGGTGTTCCTCAGTCGAGAGGTGGCTTTCGGAGCGTTCGACAGTGTGGCTTTCAGTGAGACGTGCTTTCGATTTCCCCTTCGATATGTCTCGTGACATCTGTGTGATGAAGCTGGAGAAGTGGCTTCAAAGCACACTGGGCAAGAATTGCCGCGTCGTTTCCGATGCAGAGCACGATGAGATCATGGACTTTCTTACGAAGCTGGCAGATGGCTCTGAACTTGGATCTCTTGGTTGCAACCAGAGGAAGTGGCTGAATAACATGCCCATAATCTTCTACAATGGCTTCACTTTTGGACAATATAAAATAAGCGAGTTTGTGTAACCAAGCTTTACAAAATCGTGAATAATTGAAAACGGCATGAATTGGTAATGATGAAAAGGACAGTATTGGTAAGGGCAACTTCCTCTGTACCACCGCCACTGTTGCCTAGTAACGTGATCATGACATATTATATCATCATGAACCATACTGCACCCAAGACAAGCATTGTTTTAAAGCATTGTTCGAAAATCGCCAAAAAATAAGCGTTTTCACCAATCAGCCGTGCCCAATATTTCAGTACATTTACAACTGTACTAGTATTGTTGCAAACGTACTGGACAGCCCAGTATGTATGCAACTATCCTGACCGGTCAGGACAGTTGCATCCGTCCTAGGACGTTCGCATCTATACTAGTACGTTTGCAACTATACTGACCCACCAGGACGTTTTCAACTATACTAGTTGTTTGCAACTATACTGGCCCACCTGGACGTTTGCAACTATACGGATTTTCCAAACGTACTGTAACATGTAGATGACGGATAAATTTACTGTCAAGTTCTACCCTCTTATGGTTCGGTGGTTAGATTACCTGCAAGTACCTGTAAGATTAGCTGTAAGTCTCTCTGTAATTAAGGCGCCATAAAATATTGATTTGACTCGTCGTTGACTGGCGTCGTGGCGTCTCAGCAGGGCCGGCGCCACAGGGGGGGGGGGGGGTGGGGGGGCAGGAGGGGCAGCTGCCCCTCCAACCGCCAGTTGGGCCCTTTTCGGTCAGCCTGGCGGGCGGACGAGCTGAATGTTCTCTCAGACTCTCTCGGGGCGTGATGAAGCAGCGCAAGCTCAACTCTGTGGCAGTCTGCCAAGTGCCATGTCCATCAGGAGACGCGCGAGGTTCCTGATCGGGATATAGCGCGAATATGCGTCCCTGAACGGTCTCGTCGTGCCACCTTCGGAACGTTTTGATGTCATCTGAGATCAGGCACATAGCCAAGGGGGCGGCGGGTGCGCCCCCCCCCCCCCCCCCCCTGTAGGCCAGGAGGGCCCTTCTCGGCGCACTGCGCACGCCGAAAAGGGCCGACGAGACCGCGCGAAGCGCGATATCATGGGCTCTTTACCACGCGAAGCGAGGTCTTTAGAGTTTAGAGCACTTCAGAGGCCCTTTAGGACCACCAGGGCCCTCTCTGAAAGACCAGAGGGCCCCTTG